>VDFB02061692.1:0-191762 GCA_007258455.2 Sequoia sempervirens
TTAAATCAATTTAAGAGGGACCATACACTCTACCTCATTCTTTTCTATGATTCCAGATACCCAAATTTTTGGTCCTTGTACCAATTTTATGGTCCACATACTAGTTTGTTGTTAAATTATAAGATCATATTGACATGCACAGAAATTAATTCAAAACTTAACACAAGACACAACAGATACCCTGGGAAAACCCTCCTCTTGAGGGAGAAAAACCCAGCCAATAATATCTCTTATATTATTGATTCACAAATGAGAAACTCCTTTACAATAGAGGCTGATAAGTAGGAAAATAACTAGTATCACAAACTCATGTAAGTACAGGACTGAGTGATACAAAATGTCTGGATATCTCTGCCTTATACTCAGATCTCAATCTGCACTTTACACAAACTCGCACTGCTCTTGTATAGTACTAAAGATGAATATGAATGCTAATGAATTCGATGATGAATGGAGTACAAAATGAAGTTGTATATATACCAAATAAAGGGAGAGACGTGCCTCTTCAAAGAGCATGTCGGCCTTATTAAGAAATAAATCTTTTACTAAACAAGGAGTCGGCCTTCTCAAAATCGCGCCTCATTATTTAATACGAGTCTCTTCATTAAATGCATATTAAATAATGTTTATCAAAGGAAGTGTCTCTTCATCAAATCGTATATAATAATTAAATAGACAACGGCTAGCATTTAATTATTATCTCCATGCGATCTAGGCTGGAAGGATTCGCCTGAAGCTGTTATGAACTTCAACACTCCCTCTCAACTAGGGAGGATACTTCTAGCTGCACAAGACATATCACCTCAACATGATGTCTACCACAATGGCTACAACCAAATGTGGAAAAGAAGAATATCACCTCATCGTGATATTAGATATCGCCTCAACACGATATCAACCATAATGGCTACAACCATACTATGGTGTGTACAAGTGTTCATCACTTGCATGATGTTGTCACCTCAACATGACTTTCACCATGGCTCTCCCAGAGGATGAAACACAAGTACAAGAAGTTGTCATGGAGTCACACACATGACATCCACCATGACTCTCTCAGAGTGTGGAAACAAGGGCTTTCATCTCAAATCTCAAAGAGAAATGCATTAACAAGGGATTTCACCTCGAACTTCTCTCACAGAGAAGAACTCATTAACAGGCTCACTAATACTAAGACTCTTTCTCAATTAAGGCTGGATTCTCCACCATACCAAGCTTATCTCGAAAGTACACAAACTTGATTCTGGAGAGAGCCTTGGTGAGAATGTCTGTCGTCTACTCATCAGTGCTAATATACCTCAACTATATAGCCTTCTGCAGTACCATATCTCTAATATAGTGGTACTTGATCTCAACATGCTTGGTTCTGTCATGAAACACAAGATTGACAGAAAGCTTCACGCAACTCTGATTATCACAATGAATGATAGTAGGCTCCATTGATTGTCCAAACCATAGTTGGAAAACTCGCCAATTGCAAGTACTCGGCAAGCCCGAAAAACTCGACTCGGCAAAAACTCGGCAAAAACTCGGCAAAAAACTCGAGAAATTAAAAAATTGCTTAAACTTCACTACCGCATTTTTTTTGCAAAATTCAAAGATAAGATGCATCCAATGAGTCAATAAATGAGTACATATAAGAAACAAGCAGTATTTGATTGATATGAAAGAAAATTGGATACAAAATGGCATCCTCATGTGGAATGTTGAGTGCTCAATGCATTGATATGATAATAGTCTGAAACAAAATGAAAATAGCAAATTGTTTTTGTAAAACTGAAAGTAAATACTACATAAACATTAATATATTTCATTTTTTACAAATTCACATGAATCACATCTTCCTCTTCCCATGTCTAGATCTCAGTAAGGGACCGGAAGAGGGTCTAATCATAGGACTCTGCTCCTGCTGTGCCTGTGGCTCCTCAACCTCCATCCTGGATGTAGATCCTCCTGCAGCTGGTGGTGGTGGCACTGGCAATGACTCCTCCTCAGGGTCATCCTCAAGGTTGTCCAATGAGAATGCAAATCCACCCTCCTCCATTGCTTGTCACTCTAAATCATAAATCTCATCTTTAGTAAACAATGGAGGTTGCTCCCCTCGCCCTATCCAATCATTGTAGTCCATAGAATTTGTGACCCAAAAGTCGGCAGGTTTTTCACAAAAGTCGGTGAGTTTTTCACAAAAATCGGCGAGTTTTTCACAAAAGTCGGCGAGTTTTTCACAAAAATCGGCGAGTTTTTTCCTACGAGTTCTTCTCGTTATTACTCGTTTGCAATTTTGGCGAGTTTTCCAACTATGGTCCAAACAATCCTGCAAGGAGCTTATCAAGCCACACTGCTTCCCGAGCTGCCATACAAGCTGCAATATACTCTGCCTCTGCTGTACTCAATGCTAAAGATGACTGCTTCCTACTGCACCAAGATATCATAGCAGAACCCAAACTGAAGCAACAACCAGAGGTGCTCTTCCGATCTGTGACACATCCTGCCCAATCAGAATCAGTATAACCATGTAAATCCAAGTCTGCATCTAAAGAATACCTCAACCCATATCCAACTGTGCCACGCAAGTATCTCAGGATATAAGCTGAATGGTAAATAGCATGTATTTGGTTCCCTGCTCTCACACATGAATCCTAATTAAGTGCACTCACAACATAACAAATATCTAGTCTAGTGTTAACTAGATACATCAAGGACCTGATCAAATATCTATACATAGTAGGATCCACCAAGTTTGAACTAGCTGTAGCCTCCTTCAATTTATGTAGGTTGGTCTCCATAGGTGTAGACATGAATTTGTAAATCCATCATACCAAATCTCTTGGTGAGAGTCATCGGTGTACTTCCCTTGATTTAGAATCACATTCATTCAAGCTCTACTCAAACTTCTAATCCAAGGAAGTGGCATGAGCTTCCAAGGTCCTTCATCTCAAATTTAAGTCAACTCCTCATTAATTTTGAGAATCAGTGATCTTCCAAGAATCCAAACTATCACTATATAAGATCAAAATTAATTTGCTTCACCATTGATTACCTTAGTAGAGATTGAGTCGTATGATCATTTCTTTCAAGAAGCTAAAACTTGACAGTAACTATCAATCCTTTCAGCATCATGCACGTAGGAGCCTAAGACCATACAGGCCTCTTTTATTCTAAAACATGAGACTCTTCCATGAACCTCAAATCCATCGTTGTCAATATAAAATCAGCCAATCTCACACCATTCGTCAGAATATGGTTCTACATCCATCCGGAATGGAATCTTCCATCCTCTAGATGAATGGCAATGGATAGCTCAATGTAAGTGCATAGCCATCTCATCGTAGGAGCAAATGTTTTCATAATCAACTCCTCTTTCTCTGTTCCACGAAATACAATCTTGCCTTGTACTTCTCAATGCTCCCATCTGCAGCATGCTTGATCTTGAAGAGCCATTTTGAAGATACCACAAACTTTCCCTCGGGTCTAGGAACAATGTCCCAAACATCATTCTTAAGAATTGACTAATACTCCTCTGTCATAGCATCTCTCCAAACCTGTTGACTAGATACTTCCTCAACACAGGTAGGCTCGGATTCAATAATCTGACTCATTAAGGCAACATAACTAGAGAACTTATGTGGCCTTTTACTTTCTCTGAATGTGCCTCTAGGAGCTGCAAAACTTTCAGCCTCTTGCATAGTACGCCTGGCCCATAGAGGTTTTTTTCTCCCAATTACAATGTCGGTAGGCCCATCAGTAGGTTCTAAGGGTTCAACAGGATCAATATCTTCTTTTGCTTCTGAAGTCTCCCTCTGAATCTCAGGAGTATGGTCAACTTCCATATCCTGAGGAGACTCTTCATTATTGATCTCCATATGAGTGCCACTGGATCTCCTGAATGCAACATCTTCCTCGAATGTGACATCCCACTATCTCTGACCAACTTCTGTCTGAATGTATATCATGTAGGCTTGATAACTCGTTGTAGCTCATTAAAGATTCCTTCTTCATAGCTCCTAACTCTTTGTTCTTTTCCTTGGAACATTAACATATAGACAGCATCCAAAGATCCCTCAATGACTAATCTGTGCTTCTTCCTCATAAAGGTTTCTTCCTGAGTCATATTCAAGACCTGTGAGGGACTTTGTTCAATATATAAAATTCTAGAAGCTTCTACCATAAGAAGGGTTTGCAAAATCTGTCATGATCATGGCCGCTTCACTTATCATCCCGTTCTTCTTTCAGCATTCTGCTGAGGATTAGGGAATACAATCCCTCTTGTAATCCTATCAATACAAAACTTAAAGCCAGAGGTGTATTTCCTAATTAACATCCCAGGACCTTATCTTTTGGCCTAAAGATTCTCTCACCAAGGCTGAACTCCTGTCTTCCTCTAACACTTCTGCATCTTTTAGTTTTCAAAAATAAACTCAAGTCTTTCTAGAGGTATCACAAACAAGTATAATACAAGAATCCACCAAGACTGAATGCATATAGGTCCACATAAAATCTAGAATGAATAAGGTCTAAATGCACTTAGATCTATTTTTCTCACAGAAAGGAGCTTTTAGCTCTTAATTAATGCCAACTTTGTGTCTCTTCATGCTCCGATTAACTTTAGGGAACTCCATCTTCTCCCCATGATAGGTATGCCTGGCGAAGGTGAGCCAATCTTCAACACAAGATCAAGGCTAACTGAAGAATCATGAACTAACGCTTGTAGAGGACGCGTACAAAGTCTATAGAGACTTTCATGTCTAACACCAATAACTTGAGCATCCTTGAAGCTAGAATTCTCCATCCACACAAGTACTTTTCCTTTGGAGAAGGCAACTTGATATCCTTTATCTTCTAGAGCTGAAATTGAAATAAGATTGCGCTTGATTCCTGGAACATAAAGAACACCGCTCAACTGAAGTGTGATGCTGGAATCCAAATGAAGAGTAGAAGTCCCAATCCCTTTCACGGAGTAGCTTGCATCATCTCCAATAATGACTTGTTCAGAAGACTCTTTCTCTACCAAGCTTGATAAGTGCTCCTTAAAACCCGTGATGTGTCGAGAATCGCCACTATCGATCAGCCAAGTGTTAGTGTCTGTAGGTACATTGCTTGACAATGCCGAGTAGAATAAATACACATGTATCCTTTTGCGGAGAAGCATCATCAACATCTGCAACGATGGCTTGTTGCTTAGGTCTAGTTGGACAATGCTTAGCAAAGTGGCCAAACTTATCACACCTAAAGCATTGGATCTTGGACAAGTCTCTCTTTTTCTTGGAAGGAGGAGCACCATCATTTCCCTTATCTCGATTCCTCTTGAAGAATCCTTTATTTCCATCTTTTCCTTTCTTCTTCGAAGTTTGGGAGGCAAGAACATGAATATCTTCATTAGATGAACTTTGACCAACACCTCTAGCCACCAATCTTGACTCCTCTTGAATGCAATCGGCCCTCAAGCGATCGAACTTCGGAAGTTTGGATCTTGCACTAAGTCCTTGAATATAGGATTCCCATGATAATGGAAGACCATTGAGAGCAAGCATCGTTAGATCTTTATCATCAACCACATGACCAATTGTAGAGAGTTGATCTCTCAACTCCGAGATCCTCATGAAGTAGGCAATCACTGTTTCTCCTTTTGCCATCTTCACATGGTGTAGTTGTTGCTTCAGTGCAAGAGCCCGGCTGGTGTTGTTGATTTCGTACATCTCCTCTAATGTCTTGAACATCTCCCTTGCAATCTTCAACTTGGAGACAATCGGAACAATATGGTCTTTGACGGAATCAATCAACAACTTCTTCGCCTTGATGTCTTTCTTCCTCCATTGCAACTTCTCTTCTTCTTCTTCAGGTTCGGGAACTTTGGTCTCCACAAACTCAGCCAAATCATTCTCTTCCAATGTGAGCATGATTCTAAACCTTCATGAAGTATAGTTAGATGCTCCCTCGAGTCTATCCTCGATCTTCAATCTGTTCACCATCTTGATTGAGGTAGAGATAGACAAAGAATTATGACGAAGAGAATAGAGTATCACTGTAGAATCAAATCTGATCACGATCTTCTCAAACCCGCTCTGATACCATGTTAAATTATAAGATCAGATTGACATGCACAGAAATTAATTCAAAACTTAACACAAGACACAACAGATACCCTGGGAAAACCCTCCTCTTGAGGGAGAAAAACCCAGCCAATAATATCTCTTATATTATTGATTCACAAATGAGAAACTCCTTTACAATAGAGGCTGATAAGTAGGCCAATAACTAGTATCACAAACAGATGTAAGTACAAGACTGAGTGATACAAACTGTCTGGATATCTCTGCCTTATACTCAGATCTCAATCTGCACTTTACACAAACTCGCACTGCTCTTGTATAGTACTGAAGATGAATATGAATGCTAATGAATTCAATGATGAATGGAGTACAAAATGAAGTTGTATATATACCAAATAAAGGGAGAGACGTGCCTCTTCAAAGAGCATGTCGGCCTTATTAAGAAATAAATCTTTTACTAAACAAGGAGTCGGCCTTCTCAAAATTGCGCCTCATTATTTAATACGAGTCTCTTCATTAAATGCATATTAAATAATGTTTATCAAAGGAAGTGTCTCTTCATCAAATCATATATAATAATTAAATAGACAATGGCTAGCATTTAATTATTATCTCCATGCGATCTGGGCTAGAAGGATTCACCTGAAGCTGCTACGAACTTCAACATTTGTCTTGTACCAAGTTATTTCAATCCCTATACCACTTTACCTAGTTTACTTTGGGCATGACCTACCTTTGATATTCCTACTTTTATTTCTTGGTGGTGCCATCAAAACCAACTATATATGTGCCAATTTCCTTTTCTAAATTCTTATTTTTTCTAATCCAATTAATGTTCCTATTCCATTTTTCTTACTTCTTCTCCACAATTGAGTTCAAGTTATGAAAGATCCCTTACCAATTCTACCCTGAATTTTTCAGTTTTGCCCTCTTGCCATATGTCAAACAGTTGTCTTGCATGGTCTGATTTCGTTTTGCTGATTGTTTGTTTGAGTTCCATTGCTTGTTTTTCATTGTAAAATCATAGAAGAAAGCATAGAAATGAAAGAGAACTATTGCATAAGTGAAAGACAACAATTGCAACTCAATAGAACCCCTTTTTTTCAACTATATCAGGTCTGATTACAAGTTTCAGAGGTTTGATATACATTATATCAGACTATAACAACAATCTAAAACCCTTATATAATGCAATATTTGACTACCCAAAATGATAAACACATACCCGGATGTATAGCTCCAATTGTAGCTTGATTATTGAAGTCAAATCATGAATCACTTTTCTATTACAACTTGTAGAATGATTGCACATATAAATCAGAAGTCTGATATACATAATTTTGATGCAAATGGATGTCCAATGATGCCACAATCACCTTCAAACGGTATGGCTGAGTATGATGACGAAATAAGTGTTGTAGAGGATCACCAATAGGCTGGAAATAATGATAAAAATCAGGAACATCAACCTTTTACCAAACCCTAGGATGGGTATCTCTCAAATGATGAATTTCCTCACAAACCCCAATCGCCCAAGAGATGGAATTTCTGAAATAAATCACCAGCTACTCCAAAAAATCTGAAACCACTTACAATGCAGACCAAATGGTCGCAAACTAGGTCGCCCTCCTTTAGAAAAATTATATAAAATGTTTTTGACCTAAAATATGGTCAAAAACTCACTTTCCCTTGAAACCCTAAGTGCCTCCAAAATACCCAACAAGCAGCCTTGATCAAAACTCTACGAAGAAGGTACCAAATCGAAGATAAATTGTTGTCGTGGAAGAATATGCAAAAAAATCAAGTACCCATGTGCCTTAGCTACCATAAACTATCAAAATCTGCAATTATCTTCTGATAACTCGCTGTTGCAATCAATTCTAAATGCGGATTAACCTGTGATGAAGACCAATGATGCCCAAATGGAAACCCAAATTAGATTTCCCTGTTTTGTGAACTGGGTTTCCATCCAATTCACTATCCTCCAAGGGATTTCGTCCTTAGAAGACCTGATATGCTGCTGAAACCCTCTTCAAGAGCTCAAACCTACAATTTGCTTTTGTCAAAATGAGAATAGAATGCCCAAAAATGAGCCCACATATTGCTTTATAACCTCCTATGAGCTTTTTTAATAAAAGTCAATAAAATAATTTTCTTGAGGGTCTTTGCTCATCAAAAGAAAGGGCCACTTTTTAAAAACTTTGAGTTACTAGGATGGGGGCACTTTTCACTATTCCCTTTATAATTTTCCGTTACTATTCACTTTTTACTATTCCATTAAAGCAAACTTTAATATTTCCAATTTATCCCTGGATTTATCAACTGAACTCCAACTGAAAGGCTCGTAAAGCTCCCAGCTAAGCTCCACAGTCCTCGGTTGGGTCCCCTAACCATTCTGCTAACCTACAAGAACCCTAACAGTAGGCCAACCTCCGCTATAGTCTAAGCTGCCTAAGGAAGGGACATTACATGTTATTTATTTTCTACATATTATTATTTTTCCATGATGAATAGTAATTATTTTTCGTTATCAGTATGCTTTGCTAATGAGGATTGCATAGTGGAAAGAACATAGAAGAGAGGACAGAGGACATAACCCCATATATATCCTTGGATGTATCCTCAAAGTTTAATATTATTTTATACATTTTTACTTTATAATGCTTTCTCACCGAGTTTTGCCCACTAAATTGGAGGCAAAATGTAGAGTCAAAAATTGTAGACTTCACAATTCTCACTCTATGTTGAACGCTTATTTTAACATTCAACCCCTTATTTATGTTTTTAGGGATCATTTTGCCCATTTCTAAGCTTAGAACCCTTAATAAAGACGCCATGTTAGCCCAACCTTAGTTTTGTTTGTGTTTTTAAGTATTTCCAAGCTTCCTAAAGATCTGCATGAATCCAAAAACTAGCATGACCATAGTACTAACCTTGTCACTAGAGCAATCACAGCAGTGTCTTCTTGCACCAAACAGTTTATATGTACAAAACCTAATGCTTAGGGCTTTTCTGTGTTGTTGAAACTGCCTGTCTATATGCAATTTTTATAAGAAACACCATTTTTTAAGTCTTACTCTCTTGGATTCTCACTAGTTCTCTCTATGCTCTGCACTCTAAATTTTGCTTTTTGGCAAAATCTCTTCTCAAAGTATTCCCGTGAATATTCTGCAGCTTCTACCATTCCTACAAATTGTTTGCAACCTTTTGTCATTCCTCCATCGCCACTACTCTCATAGCACATAGCTTTCTCCTTTATCCCCATGGCATCTTAATAATTCCATTTCCTACAACTCCTCCATACACAAAAACATTACTCACACATAGCAGAAAACATTGTAGGAATTTTTATACACTTCTCAATACCCACCACTTCACTTTCCACACCATAGAGAATACACACTTCCAAACTTTCCAATCTGCAGGTCAGGTTGAAATACACCACCTAGGGAACTGACTAAGGCAGTCTCCTGTGCACAAACCACCACTTTTCTTTTCCCAGATATAAACTTTTTCCATTAAAATATCATTATCATGTCAGAGATTTTGGGTTCTGCAACCATTGGAAAGATCACAATGACAAGGCATCAAATCTCAGAAATTTTTGTCTACATTGTGCACAAACCACCACTTTTCTTTTCCCAGATATAAACTTTTGCCATTAAAATCTCATTATCATGTCAGAGATTTTGGATTCTGCAACCATTGGAAAGACTGCAATGACAAGGCCTCAAATCTCTGAAAGTTTTGTCTACATTTAAGAAAGGATTACTACCACATGTATCAAGTTGGTAACACGTAATAGTGCAGTTTCCTGGTCACCTGAGCAAGTTCAGGTCGACTCTATCTATGTCAGTTTCTCACATCCAAAGCCCTCGTCCAAAATAATCTTCCAGTCTTCTGCAATTAGTCAACACCAAACATTGATCAGGGATGCCACCTATTATCTCTTCCTTTTTCTTGACTATTTATAATTCAATTCTCAGTTCTTCATATAATTGTACTTGTTTTAAGATTACAACCAGTCATTGATTTGTTTCTTTGTTGTGAAAAAGATTAGTTAAATTTCTTAAGCACAATCCACTTACTTAAAGTAGGATAAAACATTTAAGATTCTATAAACATTGCGTAGGTGTTAAATTTACTTTACAAACCTGTTTTTTGTCTGATTTCTTTCAAAATGAATCTTGTCTTCATGTGCCATACACTAGGAATGAGTTAAAAAGTGGCTCAATAAGTTTTTTGGTCCTCTAAACCAACATAAATGAACCAATTTGGATCATAGACACAAAACAAGGTCCACTTCCTAATGCAATTGATCAAACAAAGGGTTGCAACAATAGAAGGTCAATAATAAGTTCAAAAGCCACTTGATGATTTGAAATGCCATGGAACTTCTGCTCTTTAACAAATTGTCAAATGCAACAAGTTTGACTATTGTTGAACTTGTCCCTAAGAAAAAAAATCACAGGAGATGGTTTTGACCTTTGTTGAACTTATCACTCATAAGACAATAGTAGGGATGTGATAACAAAGAGTCATCCAAGCATTCTCTTCAACATTTCAAGTTCTAAACATTCGGGCTTCCTTTTGGACACTCTTATAACTAAAGCCTATAGAAATCCCTTGTAAAACATGTTTTAGGTGTTCCTTTTACTTGTAAACTTGTATGTGACTGATCATGGAATTTTGCTTAAGTCAAGTGTTCTTGAATGCATTTAAGTGTAATTGGTAAGCATAGGGAGTATTGACATTGTTTTTTGGATGTTTGGGCATCAAATTCATTGTCCATGGATACCTCTAAATGGCAGTAAACCTGTGTAACCAACAAGATGATAGTGACTAGGGAAAGGGAAACTTCATTCTTCTTTAGTTTTCACCAGCGTTGGGTTTCTCCAAGTTAATTTCTTGTGTTCTAGGCATTTCTCATCCTATGTGTGCACTCCAACTGCTTTGGTGATCTTCTAGGCAATTCTGGAGTCTTCCATATGACATTCTGATTTTCTGAGAGGCCTTTCCCATCAATTGGTCAAGTTCCCCATCAATAAAGTTCTTTCCTTTTTCAGTGGAAGGTGGATTCTCAATTTCAAAGGTGGGAGGAAAGTTTCAAGGCTTTACTGTTTTCTTACTTCTCTATTTCCTTTAATTGATGTGCCAGCTCCACCTCATCTTGCCCCTCTTAATTATCATTGTCTGTCATTTGTCTTCCTTGCCTTCCCCTAGACCATGCAAAACTGCAAATACAGTATCACCTCCAGCTTCCTCCCTGTTTGCCAATTCCTTCGCTCATGGCTGCCAAACAATTTTAGATTTCCTTGCATTCTTTGATATGTTCAGGCTGATGTTCCATAGGAGTGTTGTGCTTTGGGTGGTCTTTATCCAGACATCCTAATTCATGACAGGTTCTACAGCTGAAAGGCAAATTCTCATAATCCAGAGTTTGTCATTCCCTCCTGGTCTAGAATTTGAGTCTAATATCCTTTGGAATACGCTTATCCAGATACATATTGACACAAACTGTACGGTTAGAAAGAGAGATTGCTTTTCCTGTACAGGCAAACTCTCCTAAGGTGGACCCTATCATTCAAAAACATAATAATCACTCCACAACTCCTGCATATAATCAATTTACCCATATTGAGGCTTTGTTAGGATTCCTTTTTCGGTTCAAAACATTTGGTAGAATATCTCATTATGTATGACCGGCTCTGCCAAAAAACCAAGGGCCTCCCAAGATACATCTTCCCTATCTCTTGGATCTCCTAATGATCAGAAAATAGCCTTGAATCATTCTGAACTTGCAACCCACCTTTATTTTCTGTTTGATATTTGCTCCAGCACATAATATCTGTTGCCCTAGGCCAGCACCCAACAAATATACACAGTAGCCCTCTCTCCAGTCCTGTAGCTTCCATATCAATTTCTTTGTCTTCAAAAAGGAATTTCAAATCCTCCCCTGCCACCTGTATTAGGGTTATCTGTGTCTGAACTGTGAACTACTTCATTATTCTAGGTTAAATCACCTCCCTGAGGGATTTCACTCTAGCTCTATTAGCTTCATTCTATTACTGTATGCTTTGATTTTCTTACCATCCTTCATATTCTCCTTCTGCATGCTGATTATTACTTCCTTTATTTCCTTACTAACCAGTTGTATCATCTTTCCCTTGTTTCTGCACTTCTGGTTCTTTGCCCCTCCTCCTGCATTCCATCCGCTCTTCCTCATAAATTACCTATTTATTGATCAAGGCAGCTACTCCTGCACTACGGTGTGAAATGATTTAGTACCATTTGGTTACCAAAATGGTTTTTCAAAGGTACTTCTAAAACAGAGTCAAAATACAACCTATAGTAGCATGTCTTGCAACTTATTCACTTACCCAACATGGTAAGGGTGAACTTAGGCACGATTTGAGTGCCCAATTAAACGAAAAGAAAACAACTAAATCCTATCAGAAAAATAAGTACAGATTTATCTATTATTTTTCCATTAGAAATGGACAACCTCATGACAATATCAGAATCATTAGTAACTGATTTGTCTCATAATTTTGTTGTGCACACAGCAAAATCTTTGTCAATGAGTTAAGGCTGGAAAAACTCCAAACTGCAACAAACGTACGAGGGCATCATACAAAAAACTACTTAAATACACCTATTTACGTGTTACAATTTAAGAGCTACCAACAAGACTTCTCCTTCCATTACCCCTTAACAGAAAAATAAACTAAATTCAATGAACGCGAAAAAAAACAAGTAGACAAATACAGTAAAGCCATATTAACCTCATTGGCTCCTGTTGTATCATCCACATGGAATTCCAACACAACCTCATTCTTTCCTTGGAGTTGTGTTTGTGATACATCTGCCAAGGACAACTCAAAAGCTTGTCTTGAACCAACCAAAAATGTAAGCATGTTTCCTGCAGCATAAACAATAATAACCAATAAGAAGCACTCAACCAGATTTTCATGCGAAATAAATGATTTTTTATGAGCTGGAAATCAAGAAAATGAAAGACCCATCAGTATGAAAATAGCAACCACACAAAGAAGTTACAAATATAGCTACTTAAGGAATGACGCTTCAAAATTCCATTCTGTTTTTAGGAGAGACCCTAATTGAATTCAAGGGAATGAAGGGATTTGAAATGGATTGAGTCATCCAACCTCAAAGTGTTTCCACTTTCATGTTCATGGATTTCATGGTACATATCCTCCTTGGATTACTTTGTTGTTGCAAAATGTTCTCTCATTTACTAAAACATTTCTGAAATCAACGTCTTTGAATATATTTTATTTGCCATCTTGTTGAGATTGTGAAGGAAGGTAGGATGAAGGGTCATGAGTTTTGAGACCAAGCTTTGTGTAGTCAAACTATGTGAGTGGATATGCAAAATGCAGAAATACATTGAAATGAAACTCCAATGCCATAGGGATGTGATGTGAAGTGCACACTTTGATATCACTAGTCATGAAATCTTTGATACCATTGATTCAGGGCCTAGGGCATGCATATACGTTGTACTGGAACTGTTTCAAATGTATTATTTACAGAAGAAAAAGAAAAAATGATTACAGTGCAAATATCAAAAGAGAGTACTTGGAGTTTGGACAAACAAAATACCAAAGCAATATGACACCATGCTATAACTGTAATTGCAAAGTTGTACCATGCAATTTTTGTTAAAGATTCAAGAGTTTGGATATATGCTGCAAGATCTCTATGTGTATGCTTTCTTAGTGTTCATTCATGCCGATTCAATAAATAGCTATGATTTAACACTATACAAATGTGGAAGACAAAGAGATGTAATGGTGGTTACAAGAAATGAAACCACTTCCCTTTTGCTGGTTTAATATCCTCTATTTTGTTGTTTTGTGGAAACTCTACAGAATTCTTGCTCATAGTAGAGTTGACATTGCCAGTTTTGAGTGGCATATAATAAATGTAGTTAGGATTTCTCTGTATGAGTACATGTGCTTGGGAAGGTTTCAAAGCTTGTTGTGAAGACAACATATGGTTTAAAGCATGGGAATTGTATTGTGAGATTAAAGTGTCAGATCCTTATAGATTAGCAACATCGCAAAGGTAAATATGATCATCAGTTGAACTGTAATTTGAGCAGTAGCTGTGCAAGATGACAGTTGTTTTGCAAGCTTCTAGTTGCTATGCAAGTTGTCATGCAAGCTGCCAGTTGTTATGTAAGCTGTCATGCAAGCTGTCAATTGCTGGCCTGCAAACCATCAGTTGCTGTGTAAGTTAGGAGTTGCTGTACATGCATGTTTTCCCTGTGCTTTCAGCATTACCAAAGGATGAAGATTTTCAACAAACTCAGATTGTTCCTGCTTTTCACATTCCGAGGTGATGGTGATCCATTTTCTAGACCGCTTTCTATTGATAAAATCAATCCATGCATAGTAGGCAGATTTTATTGTTTTCCCTTAAAATGTCATGATGTTTTTTTAATATATTTTAATATAGAACTTTAATCACATCAGCCCCTTTCCACCAGCATATCCTCTTTTTTCCCAAATTAGTCTCCAATAAATTTAAGAAAAAAAACAAGGAAAAGAGGTTTCTGACATCTGAGGATGAGTGTCAAATTTCTGCTGAGGGGAAATTTATATAACATTGATGAAAATCAGAAAAGGATCTTCGCAGCATTGCAAATGAAGGTGGAAATTAACTCATACAGATTTATTGGAAATGATGATGTGATACATACCATCATTTTGTATATGGGAGGCATTTACAGGTTGTCAACAAGGTGGAATGAACTCCCTGCAACATTAAATGAGACATTTTCTTCAAAAAAAAATTCTAGTTGTGTTTGGAAGAGTGAAATTATATAAAAATGTTGTAAAAGAATAGGGGCATGAATGGATAGGACTTGGATCTCACCATCCGTTGTTAGGATATCCTTTTTTGAGAATGGACTAGTAGGGTTCCCAAGGATCTAGAGGAAGAAATACAAATATGGACATTCAAGGGAAGCAAACCTCCAAAAGTCATCAATAAGAACATAATTCATAATATGATGAGAATTAACTAACCACCACCTCATATTTATACCTTACTTAGGCCATGGATGCCAACTAGGCTAACCCAACTATCTATAAGACAATATAAATGATTATATAACTTAACTAATAGTTATGCTAGCCACAAGTCAGCTGCAAATATCTCCATGCATACCATAGATTCAAGGCATAGCATGCCCCTTCCCTTTAACCAATATTATCCTCAATGTTGATAATCTCCAAAAGGAATGGAGTTGTGTAAAACTAGAAGACAGTTACCTTTGTTGCATGAGACAACTCCTTGTGCAGGGCACTGTTCCTTGCTGCAAAGAGGTATTTCTTTGGTTGTGTAAGAAAATGCCTTTGCTACACTGTCATGTGTACCCAAAATAACGCTGATTTTCTTTTGTTAAGTGTTAAAAGTATGCTAATGTGAAGAGTAATCCACTAGAAATGTGTGAAATTGTCTTATGTCACACTGGGTGACCTTTATAACCAACTGGGTTGCAACATTAAGTTGATCTTACCACAATTATCGAATGGACACACGTTCTTACCATCTCAGCCACTTGAGTCGCACTTTTTGAACATTATGACCAGCTTTGAAAGATATGGCATCACTTTACATTGAGCTCTTTGATACCTGATCACATTGATACCTGATCACACATTTTAACCATGGCTGCCAAGTGAATTGTAGTTTTTAAGTGGCAATGCCACTTTAATTGTGCAAGTTTAACTTGAATGAGTCAATTTTTTAGCTGAACACCTTTTTTAGCCATCATGACCAGTCCTATAACACTCTTTGGGTGTCATAACCACATCAAAGGAACAAAGTGATTTGCACTTGAAATGGCTGATGTTTGCTGCAATTTTCAGCCATCTTGACCATTTGAATCGCCATTTTAAGAGGCATTCTAATCTTGGAAAGGCAATTTGTACTTATGTTTTTTACTTTCATTTAACTAGTCACACATTTTGACCACCCTCACCACTTGAATCACAGCTTGTAAGTTGTTGTACCCCAAATTAAAAATTTTGCTACACTTAGGCATTTTGAAGATATGGTTAAAAGTCTTGTCAAAATTGTCAAAAAAGGTCAAAATTGGGGATTTGCATGTCTTGCATGAGGATCAAAAACTCGAAATTTTCAAAATCTAGCGATCTGGGTCTGCTTAGAGCGACCAAGTCTACAAAACCCAGATCTCAATTTTTCGACCCTAAATTTTAGGAAAATATCTATTTTTAGAACTTTTTCTGGGTTTTTCTGGGTTTCTTTCAAAATGGATGCTGGTAAAATTTTCCAAAACTAGAAAATTTCTAAAAATAGAAAGTTTGGCTTCCATGGTTCAAACTGATTTTGATTGGTCAAAAATACTTCCTCATCAGGCTGGTGCAATCAGAATCACAAAACAATCAGTTTTTCCCTAGTGGGTCTATTCTATTTTTTTTAATTTCAGAAAGCATTTTGGGAGCTCCAAAGCCATTAATGGAGGTCAGTCAACTCCCAGGTATCAAATTCAAACATCCAAACACTGAACAGAAGATGAGAAACACTGGACGTGCACGCAGATCGAAGAATGGAGAAAGGAAGCTGTGAAAGTTGAAAAATGCAAAATTTTGGCTAACACTGGAGACTCCAGGCGCCATAGCTCAGTCTAGGCGCCCAAACACTCATGCCTTAGAAAAATTTTCATCTCCAACAAGCAAGGCAAAGGCAAGCACGTCAAACGAAGGAGGAAACTAAAAATTGCAAAATAAAAACTAAGTCTACCTGCCATGGGCGTCCCAAAAGGAGATAGGCGCCCAACTTTTCAAGACATCAAATGATGAAATTAGGGTTTGTGCTCCCATGCAATGTTTTTCAGAATCTTCTCAACTCCGCAATGAGTCCAACAGCGCAGTCATCAGATCACCCGTTAGCCTAAATCACAGATCGAGCGGAGAGGTCTTAACCAAATGGCAGAATGCAAACCATGAAAATAACAAAAAATATTCTAAGTCTAGGAACTCTAGGTGCCCCAGGTGGCCAAGGGCGCCCAGCCTTTTGAAGGACCTAATCCAGCAGTTAGGGTTTGCAAATATGCTCAATCTCTTTAGAATTCTGCCAGCTTCACAGTGAATATCTTGGCATGATCATCGGATTCGTCAGCCACCGGAAAACTCAGAATGAACAAAAGGCATAACATGAGTTCTCAAGCTTCAAAGTTGAAAACTGAAGAAAAATGACTAAGTATGGAGAACTTGGGCGCCCCATAAGGATAGGCACCCAAGCTTTTGGGGCATCAAATGGACAAATTTGCAGTTGCAGTCTCCAACATGTCTTCTCCAGTCTTGATCAGGCTTTCCAACGCAACTGTCAGCAGGTCCATCGGAGTTGGTAGTCACTAGATATCACCGACTGACCAGAAGGGTAAAACCATGCAAAATGTCAAAAGTCACAAGCAAAGTTGAAAATATCAGAATAAATTCTAACTTTGGAGGAGTTGGGCACCCCAGCTAGCCAAGGGCGCCCAAGCTTTTGACCCCCAGGATGCAGCTTTCAAGAGACATCACTCCCAAGAGACCCCCCTCAGATTCAGATAAGCTCCGTAACAGAGTTGTCAGCCAGATCATCGGACCTCCCGAACTCCCAAAATCATGAACCCATCAGAAGAACAGAAGAGAGTGACAAGTTGGGAAAATATTCTAACTCTGGAAAGCTTAGGCGCCCCAGGTGATCATGGGCGCCCAAGGATTTGAGGCCTCAAATCAACTTTTCTGAAGATGTAGCATCCAGAAGACCCCCCCTAGAATCAGTCAAGCTATGCAACGAATCTAACAGCTAGTCGATCAGGTCAATCTAACTCCCGGAATATCAAGATCATCTGAAGGTTTGAAATCAAGTATAAAATTTGAAAAGTATGAAAAATGACTAACACCGGTGATCATGGGCAGCCCAAGTAGCCAGGGGCGCCCAGCTTTTTGAAAGGTCAAATACTGTTTTTATCCAAAGTTGCCTCCAGGATAATCTTCTCAGAATCAGTCAGGCTCCACAATGGACCACTCCATCAATTCACAGGATCCTCTGAGCATCCAAAAATCAAATTCAATCAAAATCAGGCAAAAAGTTGAAATTTCAAGAAAATGGGCTAAGTTTGGAGAGGAAAAGCGCCCTAGGAGGAGATTGGCACCCAAGGCTCAATGCCTTAGAAAAATTTTCAAGTTTTATCTTTCAAAAAGCATCCAAGTTCGATGAACCCACTCAGGATTGGATGCAAAAGTTTTAAAGCAGAAAATTAAAGTAATTTTTATCCTAAAAACCTATTTAAGAAAGCTCTTGTCTTCCATTATTCATTTTTGCAAGTTGGCGTCCAGAGCAACAAGATTTTCCCTTTCCTCTCAACGAAGATTTGTAAGACCCAAACGGCGTGCTTTTTCAGTGTTCTTCGTAGTTCCGATATCAGTGAGCAAGGAGGAATGCTTTTTCAGGCTCCAAACTTCTAGGACGTTGCTTTTTCAAAATATCCACTCAACTTTTTTGTTTCTGATCACATGGGTCTCTTCGCTTTTTCAGTTTCTAAGCATCTGGGTTTCTCCAGAACGTGATTTTCTACAAAACCCAGGTCCCAGCTTCTTTTCGAGAAATTCCTTTTTCAAGGCAGATCAACATTCTATTTTCAGCAGCACTCTCCACTTAAAATCAAAAAACAAATCAGTTTTTTGGCGGATGTGAACGAGATTTAAAGCAGCGGTCATCTAGAAGCTTTCTTCCAGCTTTCTTTCTATTCTTATCTCAATTCTTATCCACTCTTTGAAGAAGAGAAAGAAAACAAATTGTAATAGTTGGCATTTCCTATTTTTATAATTTTATAGGTGGTTAGATGTTTATCCTTTTTAGTTTTAGAAATAAAGCCTGCATGTTGGCAAGTCTTAGTTGTAAAAGCAAGGAGATTTTAGGGTTCCCTACTCCTCTGCTTGTGTATAAATAGGGCAGCCTTGCCCATTATTTTCGGAACCGTGCTTGTGATAGCAAATTGCAAACTTGTAATGCTGCAAGTTGTTATTCAGTATCAGTTCACTTTGTGTAAGAGCAAGTTTGCATGCCTCTTTAGCTGCAAGTTCTTGTTCAGTGCATGTGTCTTGTGTCAATGTATTCTAGTTTGATGCCTAAACTGTAAGCCTATTTTGCTACAATCCTACTGTCCCAGAAGTGTAATCTTTTGTTCTTGAGATTTGAGAAAATAAAGTCTTGTGCCTACTTTGCCCTGATATAAAGTCTCAAATTTCCGTTTATTGTGTTATGCTTATGTGATCTTAATTTCAGATTGCATTGAAAGTAAGTAGATGTGTGTTGAAAATGTTAATTTTAGGACCAGAATTGAGTTAAGAAGTAAAAAGACAAATTTACACAATAGAACACAACATATATCCTGGGAAAACCCTCCTTCTTGAGGGAGAAAAACCCAGCAACAATATATCACTTATATATTAAATAAAAAAATAGCAGCAATATGCTTTACAATTAGGCCAATCACAAGGCCGATCTGATGCAATGATAATGGCACCACTCTTGATGCAAATATATAATCAATGAAGAAAATCGAACTCCTTGAAACAAAGATCGATCTACAGTATGAGGCGAACTCCTGCTGGTATGTGAACTTTACTTGATAATTATTATGATGATTGTAGGAATGTGCATCGTCTCCTTTATATACAAGTTGATATGGCTTCTATCAAACAAGACGTCTCTTCAAGTTGAAAAGTTGGCCTCAAGCAATGTCACTTAGTCGGCCTTGATTTTGAATAAAATAAAATATAAAATATTGTTTGAAAAGAGGTGCTCCTTCACAAAGGTCAGCCTTAATTAATTAATATATATATATATTGCGAATTTAGGGAGAAAAAAATCTCCCGCCGCTACTTGCATCAATACTCCCTCTTAGCTAGGGAGATATCTTTCCAGATATCTATGTCATGGAGTCTCTCAACATGACACCCACAATGGCTACACCCATTTGTGGAAAAGAGTTCATCACAGAGTCACTCAATGTGATATCGTCATGGAGTCACTCAACATGACATCCACCATGGCTACTCCCATGTGTGGAAAGGAACATGTGCACAAGTGCCCATCACGGAGTCACTCAACATGATGTCGTCATGGAGTCCCTCGACATGACGTCCACCATGGCTACTCCCATGTGTGGATAAACACAAGTACAAAGGATTCATCACGGAGTCTCTCAACGTGATGTTGTCATGGAGTCTCTCAACATGACATCCACCATGGCTACTCCCATTGGGTGGAAAGAACCACATCTCCATCTCAGAGATGGAGAAGGGCTTTCACCTCATATTTCTCCGTCTCAGAGAAATATGCATTATAGCAGATAACAAAGATCATTGATGCTGAGTCTCCCTCTCAGCAAGGGCTTCATTCTCCACAATTCCAAGCTTGTCTTGAAAATGTACAAACTTCACTCTGGAGAGAGGCTTGGTGAGAATGTCAGCCGTCTAATCATCAGTGCAAATATACTTCAGTTGAATAGCTTTTCTCAGTACCATATCTCTGATGTAATGATATTTGATCTCCACATGTTTTGTTCTATCATGAAACACTGGATTGACAAATAGCTTCACATAGCTTTGATTGTCACAATGAATAACAGTCGGCTCCAATGATTGTCCAAACAATCCTACAAGGAGCTTCCGAAGCCACATTGCTTCTCAAGCTGCTACACATGCTGCAATATATTCGACCTCTGCAGTGCTTAGTGCCACTGAAGACTGCTTCCTGCTACACCAAGAAATCATGGCAGACCCCAAGCTAAAGCAACATCTAGAGGTGCTCTTCCTGTCAGCTACACTCCTGGCCTAATCAAAATAAGAATAGCCTTGTAACTTTAGATCTTTACTGGAAGTATATCTCAAGCCATATCCTACTGTGCCACGCAAGTATCTCAAGATATGCTTTGCTGCAACTAGATGAATTTTCCTTCCTCCACACATGAACTAACTGAGGGCACTCACTGCATAGCAAATGTCTAGTCTAGTATTGACTAGATACATCAACGATCCAATCAACTACCTGTACATGGTGGGATCAACCAGATCTGAACTAGCTGCAGAATCACTCAACTTCTTCAAATTTGTTTCCATTGGTGTAGCCATAGACTTACAATCCATCATCCCAAATCTCTTCAAGATATCTATTGTATATTTCCCTTGACTTAGAATAATGTCATTGGGTCTCTGCCACACTTCCAATCCTACGAAGTAATGCATAAGACCTAGATCCTTCATCTCAAACTCAGAAGCTAACTCCTTGCATTTGATTATGAGATATTCTGCTCCAGTAAGAAATAAATCATCAACATAAAGAACCAAGATTAAAGCCTCACCATCAACTACCTTGAAGTAAAGATTTGAATCTACATCATTCTTGGAGAATCCCAAACTCATCAAGTATCGATCAATCCCCTCATACCAAGCACGAGGTGCCTGTTTAAGGCCATACAATGCCTTCTTCAATCTGCATACATGAGATTCCTTTCCATGAATCACAAACCCATCTAGTTGTTCAATGTACACTTCCTCTTCAATCACACCATTAAGAAATGTTGTCTTTACGTCCATTTGGTGTAGCTTCCATCCCTTAGCTGATGCAATAGCAATAATAATCCTGATGGATGTGTAATGAGCAACAGGAGCAAATGTCTCCTCATAATCTATTCCCTCTTTCTGAGAGAATCCTCTAGCCACAAATCTTGCTTTGTACTTCTCAATGCTCCCATCAGCTGCATGCTTGATCCACTTAGAAGATACAACTGATTTTCCTCCAGGTCTTGGTACAACATCCCAAACATCATTCTTGATAATAAACTGGTACTCTTTTGTCATAGCATCTCTCCATATTTGCTGATTTGATGCTTCCTCAACACTGGAAGGTTCAGACTCAATGATGTGACTCATCAATGCTACATAGCTTGGAAACTTCTGTGGTTTTTTGCTTTCTCTGAATGTGCCTCTAGGAGCTGCATACTTCTCTGCCTCTTGCATAGTCTGTCTAGCCCATAGAGGTCTCTTTCGACCTATAGCAATGTCTCTCAGACCATCCGTAGGTTCTATGGGATCAACTGGGTCACTACTCTCTTCCAGTTCAGTAGACTCCCTCTGAATCTCAGGAGTATGATCAGGAGAAATGTCCATATCTTGAGGTGTCTCCTGTTCTTCACTATCTATCTCCATGTAAGACCCCTTAGATCTTCTGAATGCAACATCTTCGAAAGAGACATCCCTGTTGATCTCAATATGTTTCTGTCCTAGAATGTAAATCCTGTAGGCCTTTGAAGATTCACTGTAACCCACAAATATTCCTTTCTTGCCAGATGGTTCTAACTTAGATCTTTTATCTTTAGGCACATGAATATAAATAGGACAACCAAAGATTCTTAGGTGACTAACCTCAGGTTTCACACCTGTAAAGGCTTCTTCGGGAGTCATATTTTCCAATATTCGATGAGGGCTCCAATTCTAAACATACACTACAATTCTGGAAGCTTCTGCCTAAAGGAAGGTTTGTATGTCTTGTTCATGAATCATAGCTTTGGCCGCCTCAACTATGGATCTATTCTTTCTTTTTGCAACTCCGTTTTGCTGAGGATTGTATGGAACACAAAACTCCCTCTTAATCCCTGCCTCAATACAGAAATTACGGAAGCCTCTAGAAGTATATTTTCCTCCATTATCAGATCTCAGGACCTTGATCCTCTTTCCGGACAAATTTTCAGCTTGAGCCTTAAATTCTTTGAATCTATCAAGTACTTCTTCAGACTCTTTAGATTTCAAAAATTAAATCCAAGTCTTTCTAGAACAGTCATCAATGAAAATCACATAATACCAAAAACCACTCAAAGATGCCACAAACATTGGACCACATAAATCAGAATGAACAAGATCTAGAATTGCTTTTGATCTACTTTCACTACTATGAAAAAGGACCCTTAGAATTCTTACCCGTTGCACAACCTCTGCAAACGCCATCATGCTCTTGACTGAGCTTTGGTAGACCAGTAACCATCTTCTCCATGGATGGAAGAGCTCTGAAATGTAGGTGAGCAAGTCTCCTATGCCATAGCTCACTCGAACTAGTGGAATCATGCAACAATGCTTGAACTGGACAAATAGAAAGTCTATAAAGACTCTCTTGCCGAACACCAATCACACGGGTTGTTTTGATGCTAGAGCTCTTTGGCCAAGCAAGAACTTTTCCTTCAGAAAATGCAACTTGATATCCTTTGTCCTCCAAAGCTGAAATTGATACAAGATTTCTCTTGATTCCTGGTACAAACAAGACATCACTCAAATGAAGAGGGATGCCAAAATCTAGATGAAGAGAGGTGGCTCTAGCACCTTTCACTGAATAGCAAGCATCATCTTCAATTATCACTTGAAGGTTGGTTTATCTTTCTACTAAGTCTAAAAGATGCTCTCGATATCCTGCAATGTGTCGAGAAGCACCACTATCAATCAACCATGTGCTACAGTCGGTAGGAACATTGCTTGATAGAGCAGAGATGAATAGAAATCCTCTTGAGTTGTCTCTTGATTCCTTTTGAGGTGAGACATCATCAACATCCACAGTAGAAGCATGTTGCTTTGGTCTTGTTGCACAATCTCTAGCATAGTGACCATACTTGTCACATCTGAAACACTGAATATGGGAGAGATCCTTCTTCTTCTTTGGTTCAGGAGCAGAATCTGATTTCATGTCTCTATTCCTCTTGAAATTGCCTTTTCTCCCTTCTCTTCCTTTCCTTCTGGAAGTTTGAGCAGCAAGAACATGATTGTCTTCATTGTGAGAGTTTCGTCCATTGCCTGTTGTTGCCAACCTGGATTCCTCTTGAACGCAATCAGCTCTAAGACGATCAAACTTGGGTAATTTAGATCTTCCACTAATACCTTGGATAAAGGGCTCCCAAAATTGAGGAAGACCATTCAGTGCCAACATAACTAAATCTCTATCTTCAACTATATCTCCAATGGCATATAGTTGATCTTTCAACTCAATGATCTTCATGAAGAAGGAGATGACTGAATCTCCTTTAGCCATCTTGATGTGATGTAGCTATTGCCTCAAGGCAAGAGCTCTGCTAGTGTTATTGATCTCATACAATCCTTCCAAAGTCTTGAACATATCTCTGGCCGTCTTCAACTTGGAGATAATTGGCACAAGGTGATCCTTCACGGAATCAATCAAGATCTTCTTAGCCTTCGTGCCATTCTTCCTCCATTGAGTTTTCTCAGCCTCATCGGAAGGCTTGGGCACCTCACTCTCCACAAAATCGAGAATATCATTTTCTTCCAATGCAATAAGAACTTTGAACTTCCAAGAGGTGAAGTTAGATGCACCATCAAGCCTATCTTCAACCTTGAGTCCGTTCACCATTTTCGAAGCTAAGATAGACTCCCTTAGATGAGAAGAGAAGAAAATCTCACTAATCTGATCTCGATCTTGCTTAAACCCGCTCTGATACCATGTTAATTTTAGGACCAGAATTGAGTTAAGCAGAAATAAGACAAATTTACACAATAGAGCACAACATATACCTTGGGAAAACCCTCCTTCTTGAGGGAGAAAAACCCAACAACAATATATCACTTATATATTGAATAAAAAAATAGCAGCAATATGCTTTACAATTAGGCCAATCACAAGGCCAATCTGATGCAATGATAATGGCACCACTCTTGATGCAAATATATAATCAATGAAGAAAATCGAACTCCTTGAAACAAAGATCGATCTATTGTATGAGGCGAACTCCTACTGGTATGCGAACTCTACTTGATAATTATTATGATGATTGTAGGAATGTGCATCATCTCCTTTATATACAAGTTGATATGGCTTCTATCAAACAAGACGTCTCTTCAAGTTGAAAAATCGGCCTCAAACAATGCGTCACTTAGTTGGCCTTGATTTTGAATAAAATAAAATATAAAATATTATTTGAAAAGAGGCACTCATTCACAAAGGTTGGCCTTAATTAATTAATATATATATTGCAAATTTAGGGAGAAAGAAATCTCCCGCCACTACTTGCATCAACAGAAAAAAGAGTTTATTTAAGCACTTTGTCAAAGAATCCTTCCTTGTCCATTTCTAACTCTCTTGCTCTGCATTTACTTGGTAAGTGAAAAACGTCATTAGTGTAGGCTTAGTCGTAGTTGAACTTCTAAACAAAAAATCTCAGCTACGGCGCTTGAGTTTTATAACCTTGTGCTCTTAGCTGAACCAAAAAGATAGGCAAATTAGTTTTAATTTACTTTCTTGAACACCATCAGCAAAGAGGGAGCTTCCCCTCCTAATTTGAAGAGCAACTTATCTATGCATAGTTGTCTGTTTCTAATTTGCATTCCAGAGGTGCGAATTGAAACGCCAACATAAGTGGCATTGCTACTCCAAATGTGCAAAATTTTGATTTACTCTTATTTCCTCCTGCCCTTGTCACATCTCCCAGCCATTGTTGTCACTTTGGAATTGGTGATCAAACCTATATCTGCTTCCTTATTGCTTCACAATCCACTAACATGTCACTTAAACAAAGTGCTAGAAGAATTCCCTTTGATGCTCGCTAATCTTACATTCAGGTCCAAATTTTCTGATATTCCCTCCACCCTTGATTAATGCTAGTGTAATGTCCCTTGTCCTACTTTGCCCTAGAATTAGCTTGTTGATTAGGTTTAGGGTTTCCTCTTTCAAGGGAATGTTCTCTCTAATGAAATAATCCTGTATTGGAATCTATATTCACCATATTAGCAGCATATCTGTTAGTATTAATATTTAGATATCCAAAATATAAACATAATCACAAAAGCAATCATGAAGACAGAGGAGTGGCATGGGTAGATCCGCCCGAAGATATCCATCTAAGCCCAAGAGCACAAGCATCCGACCAAGACTACCCACCTCTTGGCCCCAAGCAGCAAGAACGTCTGACCAAGACTATTCCACCCTTGGAGTGGCATGCTTAGTGGAAACACTTGTACCTACTTTCTCTACCCACGTCATCACCTCGGAAGACACTTAACCTATTGGGGACAATCAGGGGAGCGTATAAGTGGTCTAGGCCTACCACCCCTCCATGGCCTCGACAGATGCTTAAGTGGGACCCCCACCCCTCCATGGCTCACCCATGCCTTGGGACTGGGTGGACTATGAGTGGAATTTTTGTTGATGTTATTAGCAACGTCGGGCTACTTCTTCCAAATCCGCGATTGGAGACAATTCAAATGTAGCCTAACGGCTATTTGAATTGTATTTATTATATTCGATATCTTGGCCGACTTGAGATGATTGAAGAGACGTCTTTTGTTATCATTTAATATTTGTTATATTATGAAGTGGCACGATTTTCTAAAGGGGCCGACCTCTTGTGTAGAGGCGCGATTATTTCTCAAGGCCGACTTGTGTTTATTCAGGGGTCACATCCCTCCATTCAATGTTGTATTTATACTCCTTGGTTGCATCTCATTCCATCGTCTATTCAGTTCATTGTTCATCATAAGTTCGAGCATTATCAAGTGCGAATTATTCTTAAGTGCAGATCGACATTATTGGTGTCTCAGCGAATTACATCTGAGTTGTTCTTGTGATAGCATTAGTTTTGTGGTGCACTCTATTGGCCTCATTATCGGCCTTCATTGTAAAAGAGTTTCTCTTTGAGATTCAATATATAAGTGATATATTGTTGCTGGGTTTTTCTCCCTCAAGAGGAGGATTTTCCCAGGGTATCTGTTGTGTTCTTGTGTCTGATTTTGAATTAATTTCTATACATTAAATCTTGTTGTACCCCAAAATTAAAATTTTTGTTACACTTAGACATTTTGAAGAAATGAGTAAAAGTCTTGTTAAATCAATCAAAAAGGTCAAAATTTGGGTGTGCACGTCTTGCATGAGGGGTTTAAAACGATAAATTTTCAAAATCTGACGATCTGGGTCTGCTAAGAGCAGCTTAATCTACAAAACCCAGATCTCAGTTTTTCATCCCTAAATTTTAGGAAAACTGCTATTTTTAGAAATTTTCTAAAATTAGTAACGTTTTCTGGCTTTTTCTGGGTTTTCTTGAAAATGGATACTGGCAAAACTTTCTAAAAATAGAAAGTTGATCCGACAAGGTCTAAACTGATTTTTATTGGTCCAAATCACGCCCATATCAGGCTGGTGCAGTCAGAATCTCAAAATAGTCAGTTTTTCCCTATTGGGTCTATTCTACTTTTTCAGAAGCATATCTGGAGATTCGAGGTCATCAATGGAGGTCATTCGGCTGCCGGGCGTCAGATTCAACATCAGAGCATTCAACAGAAGATGGATTCATGAAGCTGTCACGAAGAACGAGAAAGAAGATGAAAAATGATGAAAATTTTCTAACACTGCCAAACATGGGCGCCCTAGTCAAGAAGGGCGCCCATCTTTTTAGGGCATCAGATGACAAAATTAGGGTTTGTGCCTCCAGTCAAACTTGTTCCTTTCTCTGCTAACTCCGCGACGAATTCAACGGCGCAGTTATCAGCTTACTCAGTCATCCGGAATTCAGCGTTGAACGGAGGTATCCAAACTATGTTAGAACACAGAAAAATGAGAAATATCAAAATTTGACTAAGTCTGCATAAAGTGGGCGCCCCTGGTGAAGAAGGGCCCCAACTTTTTGAAGGGGAAAATCCAGCAATTAGGGTTTGTCAAAGTGCTCAGTCTCTTCAGTGTTCAATCAGCTTCGACACGCCTGCCTTTGTCAGATCATCCGACTGCCCAATCTCCAGCAGATTCAAATCGAAGACGAAGGTACAGAATGAAGATTTCAAACTCGAAGATGAAAATTAGTAAAAATGGCTAAGTCTGGATAAAGTGGGCACCCCTAGTGAAGAAGGGCGCCCAAGTTTTCAGGGGGTCTATTAGACGAATTTGCAGATGAATGTCTAATATGATTTCTTCACGGTTGATCCAGCTTTCAAACGAGATACTCAGCACGCCTATCGGAGGTCGCAGTCGCCAGATACAAAGCGCCGAACAGGGAGTCTGACGAGAGCTTAGAACAAAGATCCAGAAGCAAAACACAAAAAATGAAAAATAAACTAAGTGTTGGTAAAGTGGGCGCCCCCAGTCAAGATGGGCGCCCAAACTTTTGAAGGGTTAAAATTCACTTTTTGGCAAAATCTCTTCCAGAAGACCCCTCCTTATTCTTCGTCAGCTTCGCGATGAGCTCAATCGGCAGTCGATCTGACGCCTGGACACCAGATTCGATGAGATCATCTGTAGGAGAAGTGTCAATGAAGAAACTGAAGATCAAAAAAATGGCTAACACTGTGAAAGTTCGGAGCCCCTGGAAGGAAAAGGCTCCCATGAATTCGGAGGTCAAGATCAAGTTTTTCGCCAGAGGTGCCTCCAGAACATCCTTCTTAGAATCAGTCGGGCTCCGTCGTGAAACTTTCAGCTCGCCTGTCGGATCATTCTGTAAACAGGAAATCAGAGGCGAAGTTGGAGGTTAAAATAATCAAAAGTTGAAAATGCCAAAATTTTGGCTAACACTGGGTAAAGTGGGCGCCCCTGGTGAAGAAGGGCGCCCAACTTCACATGCCTTAGAAAATTTTCATAGATTTTCAAAATTTTCAAGATTGCAAGAGAAGAAAGAGGCGTCCAAGTTCAATGAAGCTGAGATTTAGGGTTTTGGAAATAAAAGCAAAAAAAAGCAAAGCAAAAACAAAACCCTAAGTCTATTTAACATCTTTCTTTTATGTTATTTTCATTATTTTTGCAGGTAGCCTTCAAGGGAGAAAGTTGGAGCAGCAAGTTTGAAGAAATTTTTCAAGATTCAAGAACATAGCTTGCTGGTTTTTCATCATATTTTTCAGACCAGCAACATAAACCCTTGCTTTTTCAAACTTTTTCATCCAGAAGATCAAACTTTTCAAAAAGAAGACCAAGGCATTCCATTTTTCAATCATCTGGGTCTTTTCTCTTCAATCTTTTGAAGGAAATTTTCAAGAACTTCATCAAGTTGCAGCAGCTGCTTTTATTTTGCATGTCAGTGAAATCATCAGTGCATTCAGTTTTCAATCATCTGGGTCCTCTCAAATCAGTCTTCTGAAGAAAACCCATATCACAGTTTTTTTCAAGAAAATTTTAAAACCTAGGGTTGGCTGCTTTTTCGATCAGTCATCAGGATTTTGCAAATCTAATCAACTGGGTCCATTTCTAATTGTATTATGAACAAAACCCAGGTGCCAGCTTTTTCGGTGAAAAATTGAAGAAATTAGGGTTTGCTGCTTTTTCAGTCAAAATTCAAGATTTTCAAAACGGACGATCTGGGTTATCTTGCAACGAAATTCTGAGCAAAACCAATATCTCAGAAAAATTCCCAAAAATTTGTCCGTTTGAGGCCAAAAAAACCAGCATTCTAAAATTAGAAAGTTGCTCAAAACTTGTCTGAACATAGGCGAGTTTACAGTCATTCTTCAAGGTTTTCAATATGGAGTACACTCCCCTCGAGTTTAAGACCAAATCAGCACTATGTCAAATCTTCATCATCTCAGCTGAAGAAGGAGAGAAGGTGTGATATGAGAAAAATGAAAGATATCAGAAAAGAGTTGTGCAATACTCTTCTGTTGGAAATCAAGAGAAGTATCAGAAGCATAAAGTTGCAGAGCCGCCAAGTCATCAATTAATGGTCATCTTTTGGGGCAGCAATGTTTTTCAAGAACATAACTCATAAAGCAGTTGAAGAAGTGAGATTCTCTAAGTTTGATCAGAAAAGGCAAGGAGATCTTGGAGAATCAGACTATTGCCTTAGATAGTATCAATGCACCTGACTAGGACCCAGTTTCCTGCTTTTTAGCGGATATGATTGAGATTTAAAGCAGCTTTCATCTAGAAGCTTTCTTTCCGCTTTCTTTCTATTCTTGGAACGATTCTTATCCATTCTTTGAAGAAGAGAAAGAAGATAAATGTAATAGTTGGCGTTTCCCGCTTTTCCTGCTTTCTTAGGTGTTAGATGTTATCTTCTTTCTAGATTTAGAAATAAAGCTTGCTTGCTGAGCAAGCCCTAGATTGTGAAAGCAAGAAGATTTTAGGGTTCCCTACTCCTCTGCTTGCCTATAAATAAGAGCCTTCGCTCATTAGTTTCTTTAACCGTGCTAGGGAGAACAAAACGCTGAGCCTATTGTGCCTTCTATTTGTTACTCAAATATTGTTCAATTGTGTTGTGATAGCAAATTGTTGAGCCTCTTTAGCCAACAAGGAGTTAGTGTAATTGTTGTTTCTATTGTGTGAAGAATAAGGTTGCAAGCCTCTTTAGCTGCAAATTCTTGTTCGAGGCATGTTAGAAGTGAGTTTGTTCTAGAGATTTGAGTAATAAAGTCATGAGCCTCCTTTGCCTTGATATAAAATCTCAGGTTTCCGTTATTTGTGTTCTACTTTTATGATCTTGATTTCAACTTACATTGAAGTGTGTAGATGTTCGTTGAGAAAGAGTTTATCGAAGTATTTTGTCAGAATATCTACCTTGTTCATTTCTAGGTTCTCTTGCTCTACTTATTACTTGAGAAGTTAGAAACGTCTTTAGTTGAAGTTAGTCGTAGTTGAAGTTCTTAAATCAGAAAATCTCAGCTGCGGCGTTTGTGTTTTATAAACCTTGTGCTCTAGCTGATCAAAAAGATAGGCAACTTAGTTTTAGTTTACTTTCTTGAATACCATCAGCAAGAGGGAGCTTCCCCTCCTAATTTGAAGAGCAGTTTATCTGTGCATAGCTGTCCGTTTCAAATACGCATTCCAGAGGTGCGAATTTAAACGCCAACAAATCTGATCATAAAACTAACATGGTATCAAAGCGGGTTTGAAGAAGATCGTGATCAGATTTGTTATTGCAGCGATACTCTCTATTCTCCTTTTTCATATATTTTGTCTATCACTATTTTAGTCAAGATGGTGAATGGTCTTAAAATCGAGGATAGACTCGAGGGAGCATCCAACTACACATCATGGAGGTTCAGAATCATGCTCACCTTGGAAAAGAATGATTTGGCTGAGTTTGTGGAGACCAAAGTTCCCGAACCTGAGGAGGAAGAAGAGAAGTTGCAGTGCAGGAAGAAAGACATCGAGGAAAAGAAGATGTTGGTTGATTCCGTTAAAGATCATATTGTTCTGATTGTCTCCAAGTTGAAGACGGCAAGGGACATGTTCAAAACATTGGAGGAGATGTACGAAATCAACAACACCAGCCAGGCACTTGCACTGAAGCAACAGCTACACCATGTGAAGATGGCGAAAGGAGTGACAATGATTGCCTATTTCATGAGGATTTCGGAATTGAGAGATCATCTCTCTACAATTGGTCATCTGATTGATGATAAGGACTTGACCATGCTTGCTCTCAATGGTCTTCCTTTATCATGGGAGTCCTACAGTCAAGGAATCAGTGCAAGATCCAAACTTCCTAAGTTTGATTGTTTGAGGGCCAACTACATTCAAGAGGAGACAAGGTTGGTGGCTAGAGGCATTTGCCAAAGTTCAACTAATGAAGATATTCATGTTCTCGCCTCTCACTCTTCGAAGAAGAAAGGAAAAGATGGGAAGAAAGGATTCTTCAAGAGGAATCGAGATAAAGGAAATGATGGTGCTCCCGAATTCAAGAAGAAGAGAGACTTATCCAAAATCCAATGCTTTAGATGTGACAAGTATGGTCACTTTGCCAAGCATTGTCCATCCAGGCCTAAGCAACAGGCCACCATTGCAGATGTTGATGAGGCCTCTCCTCAGAAGGACTCTTGTGAATACTTGTTCTATTCGGCATTGTCAAGCAATGTACCTACAGACACCAACACTTGGCTGATCGACAGTGGTGCTTCTCGACACATCACTGGTTTTAAGGAGCATTTATCAAGCTTGGTGGAGAGAGATTCTACTGAACAAGTCATTATTGGAGATGATGCTAGCTACTCCGTGAAAGGGATTGGGACCTCTACTCTCCATTTGGATTCCGACATTACACTATAGTTATGTGATGTCCTTTATGTTCCAGGAATCAAGCGAAATCTCATCTCCATTTCAGCTTTAGAAGATAAAGGATATCAAGTTGCCTTCTCCAAAGGCAAAGTACTTGTGTGGACGAAGAATTCCAACTTCAAAACTGCTCAAGTAATTGGTGTTAGACATGAGAGCCTCTATAGGCTATGCACTCATCCACTTCAGGCATTAGTTCATGATTCTTCAAGCTTGTGTGAACTTTGGCATTGAAGATTGGCTCATCTCCACTTCCGAGCTCTACCTATCATGGAGAAGATGGTTACGGGGCCTTCCAAAGTTCGTCCAGGAGCATGAAGGTACTTGCAAAGGCTATGCAATGGGTAAGAATACAAAAGCTCCATTCCATACTAGGGAAAGTAAATCTAAATGTATTCTAGATCTCATTCATTCTGATTTATGTGGTCCAATATTTGTTCCTTCTTCGACTGGTTTCTTGTATTACATTCTTTTTATTGATGACTGCTCTAGAAAGACTTGGATTTATTTTTTGAAAACTAAAGAGTCTGAGCAAGTGTTCGAAAGGTTCAAGGAGTTCAAAGCTCAGGTAGAGAACCTTTCCGGGAAAAGAATCAAAGTCCTAAGATCTGATAATGGAGGAGAATACACTTCTAGCAGCTTTCGGAATTTCTGTGTTGAAGCTGGGATTAAGAGGGAGTTTTGTGTTCCCTATAATCCTCAACAGAACGGTGTTGCAGAAAGAAAGAACAAATCGATCGTGGAAGCAGCAAAATCCATGATCCATGACCAGGATCCGCAAACCTTCCTATGGGCAGAAGCTTCTAAGACTGCAGTCTATGTTCAGAATAGAAGTCCTCACAGAATCTTGGAGAACATGACTCCTGAAGAAGCCTTTACTGGAAAGAAGCCAGAGATGAGTCATTTGAGGATCTTTGGATGTCCAGTTTATGTTCATATTCCAAAGGAAAAGAGAACAAAGTTGGAGCCTTCTGGCAAGAAGGGAATATTTGTGGGCTACAATGAAACATCAAAAGCCTACAGGATATACATTCCAGGTCAGAAGTTGATCGAGATCAGTAGGGATGTCACATTTGAGGAAGATGTTGCATTCAGGAGATCCAAGGGTACTCATATGGAGATTGATAATGAAGAGTCTCCTCAGGATATGGAAGTTGACCATACTCCTGAGATTCAGAAGGAGATTTCAAATCCAAAGGAAGATATTGATCTAGTTGAGCCCTTGGAACCTACTGATGGCCCTACCGATATTGTGATTGGGAGAAAAAGACCTTTTTGGGCTAGACAAACAATGTAGGAGGCAGAAAGGTTTGCGGCTCCAAGAGGAACCTTCAGAGAAAGCAAAAGGCCACATAAGTTTTCCAGTTATGTTGCTTTGATGAGTCAAATTATTGAGTCTAAGCCTTCCAATGTTGAGGAACATTCTAGTCAACAATTTTGGAAAGATGCTATGAATGAGGAGTATTAGTCAATTCTCAAGAATGATGTCTAGGACACTGTTCCTAGACCCGAAGGAAAATCTGTGGTATCTTCAAAATGGCTCTTCAAGATCAAGCATGCAACTGATGGGAGCATTGAGAAGTACAAGGCAAGATTCGTGGCTAGAGGGTTCTCACAAAAAGAGGGAGTTGACTATGAAGAAACATTTGCTCCTGTTGCTCGCTACACTTCTGTCAGAACCATTATTGCCATTACTGCATCTAGAGGATGGAAGATTCATCAGATGGATGTGAAGACAGCTTTTCTGAATGGTGTGATTGAGGAAGAAGTCTATATCGAGCAACCTGATGGATTCGAGGTACATGGGAAGGGGTCTCATGTTTGCAGGTTGAAGAAGGCCTTGTATGGTCTTAAGCAGGCTCCTCGTGCATGGTATGAAAGGATTGATCGTCACTTGTCAGGTTTGGGCTTCTCTAAAAATGATGCGGACTCAAATCTGTACCTTAAGGTAATTGATGGTGAAGCATTGATTTTGGTTTTTTATGTTGATGATTTAATTCTTACTGGAGAAGATCACCTTATTCTCAAATGTAAGAAGGAGTTGGCTTCTGAGTTTGAGATGGACCTTGGGCTCATGCATTACTTCCTTGGCTTAGAAGTTTGGCAAAATCCAAATGAGATGATTCTAAGTCAAGGGAAGTACACTATTGACATACTTAAGAGGTTTGGCATGATGGATTGCAAATCCATGTCTACACCTATGGAGACCAACCTACATAAGTTAAAAGAGGCTGCAGCTAGTTCAGACTTGGTGGATCCTATGATGTACAGGCAGTTGATTGGGTCCTTGATGTATCTAGTTAACACTAGACCAGATATTTGTTATGTTGTGAGTGCACTTAGTCAGTTCATGTGTGAACTGAGACAGATACATCTTGTTGCAGCAAAACATATCCTGAGATACTTGCAAGGCACAGTTGGATATGGGTTGAGGTATTCTTCAAATGTAGACCTAGAGCTGCATGGTTTTACTGATTCTGATTGGGCAAGGAGTGTTACTGATCGGAAGAGCACCTCTGGATGTTGCTTCAGTTTGGGATTTGCTATGATTTCCTGGTGCAGCAGGAAACAGTCATCTGTAGCATTAAGTACAGCAAAGGCAGAGTATATTGCAACTTGTGTGGTAGCTCAAGAAGCAGTGTGGCTTTGTAAGCTCCTTGCAGGATTGTTTGGACAATCAATGGAGCCTACTATCATTCATTGTGATAACCAGAGCTGTGTGAAGCTTTCTGTCAATCCTATGTTTCATGACAGAACCAAGCATGTTGAGATCAAATACCACTATATCAGAGATATGGTATTGAGGAAAGCTATACAGTTGAGGTATATCAGCACTGATGAGCAGACGGTAGACATTCTCACCAAGCCTCTCTCCAGGATAAAGTTTGTGTACTTTCGAGATAAGCTTGGTATGGTGGAGAATACAACCTTAACTGAGGAGGAGTCTCAATATCAGTGATCCTCTTTAATGAGTTCTTCTCTATAGGAGAAGTTCGAGGTGAAATCCCTTGATTCCACCCTCTGGGAGAGCCATGGTGGATGTCATGTGTGTCACTCCATGACAGCATCACGTGAGAGAGTCCGTGATGATTTTCTTGTACTTGTGTTTCACCCTCTGGGAGAGCCAGGGTGAAAGTCATGTTGAGGTGACAACATCACGCAAGTAATGAACACTTGTACATACCATACATGGTTGTAGCCATTATGGTTGATATCATGTTGAGGTGATATATGATATCATGATGAGGTGATATCTCTCTTTTCCACATATGGTTGTAGCCATTGTGGTAGACATCACGATGAGGTGATATGTCTTGTGCAGTTGGAAGTATCATCCCTAGCTGAGAGGGAGTGTTGATGTTATTAGCAGCGCCGGGCTGCTTCTTCCAAATCCGCGATTGGAGACAATTCAAATGTAGCCTAACAGCTATTTGAATTGTATTTATTATATTCGATATCTTGGCCGACTTGAGATGATTGAAGAGACACATCCTTTGTTATCATTTAATATTTGTTATATTATGAAGTGGCACATTTTTCTAAAGGGTTCGACCTCTTGTGTAGAGGCACGATTATTTCTCAAGGCCGACTTGTGTTTATTGAGGGGTCACATCCCTCCATTCAATGTTGTATTTATACTCCTTGGTTGCATCTCATTCCATCGTCTATTCAGTTCATTCTTCATCATAAGTTCGAGCCTTATCAAGTGCGAATTATTCTCAAGTGCAGATCGACATTATTGGTGTCTCAGCGAATTACATCTGAGTTGTTCTTGTGATAGCATCAGTTTTGTGGTGCACTCTATTGGCCTCATTATCGGCCTTCATTGTAAAAGAGTTTCTCTTTGAGATTCAATATATAAGTGATATCATTGCTGAGTTTTTCTCCCTCAAGAGGAGGGTTTTCCCAGGGTATCTACTGTGTTCTTGTGTCTGATTTTGAATTAATTTCTGTACATTAAATCTGATCATAAAACTAACAATTTCCACCCCTTTAGGGCCCATCCCTGCCTTGGGTTCCGACGGCGGACTTGAGTGGAGTTTTTAGGCACCAATTCCCTCACACCCTTCCTCCCAATAAGCTTGCAAACACTCAGTACACAATCTTTTAAACAAACAAATACATTTTCCTTTATCATTGATTATTTAAGTCCTTATTGCATTATTTTTTAGAACAATTATCATCATGATACTACTAAAGAAAACATTGCATCGATGATCAGATTTGCAATATCTATTATGTATATGCAATTCTAAATTTATGAAGAAACATATACATCTGCATAATGTTAGTTCTATCCATAGTTCCTTCCACTAGTATTTAAATGGTATGCATGAATATGTATTCACTAAAGAGACAAGAATCAAATAATACAGCAAGCAATACTAACTAATTCAGAGTTGCAGCAATCTTTAACTATCGGTTCTTTTCCCTATGTTTATCTGTATATTTGTATACTGGGTTCAGATGTTCAGCTTGAGATATGGCAATCAGATTTACGAATAAAGATAATAAGTTGCATCAACCATGTTTGGACAATCTACTGCTGTAAGGTTATTAAGTTTAGAAACTAGGAAATGCTAAAAATTAACTGCTAAGTGAATAACTTCACCTGATTGGTGTGCCTAGTATCAAGTTCCTTATTCTTGGCTCCACTCAATTAATGTGCTGATATTGGATACAAGCTAATATTGTATGCATTATGCAGGAATGTCCTTATTCTTCTTAGATATATTTTCATCTATTATCTGTACCCTGTTTTTCCAAGTCTGTTTATATATCCACCCTTCCCTCTGTCTTTGCTTTGAAATGTCTCCCTTTTTATATCTCTATTCTGGGCCAAAAGACATAGCCTTTTATTGCATCATTTGGTAAGGGCATGTCTCTTTGTTACTAGTTAATGTTCCTCTAATGGCTTGTTTGGAGTAATTAATTTATCAATATCGTTCCTTGCTAGAGATCATCGATCTGCCATTCTAAATAATGTGAATTGCTCAAATCGGCAACCTTTCACGCCTCCTTGTCTTATTATACTATTGCCGCCAATACAGGTTCCGTTGTCTTTTATTCTATTACTTAATCCTTATTAATGGTCGATGGCTATCTTTAACAAATTGAGGGCTTCTATTAACTTAGACGTTTCTAATAGTAACCTTTATCTTCAGAAACCTGTGTTACCGCCTCAACAAGATGAGACCCCGACGCGTGCACCAGTGGTAACATCCCCTTATGATGCGGCTTATAGGGTGGCTAGAACTATTATCGACCCTTCCAAATAAATGAGCCCAGACACTATACGAGTCCCCTCTAAGCATTAGATCTCACATTATAATGTTTCTCAATACTAGAGTCAAAGCAAGCCTGACTTCTGACCAATCTACATCAAGAGCGGTGAAAGGAGATTTTTGAAGGATTAAGCCCAATAATCTTTTAATATGCTCGTTCCCTATTACGTGTGATGTCCCTTATTATAATAATATTATAAGCATAATCTTTTAATATTCGTAATTCTATGTTCAATAGTTGTAATATTATTTTATGTTTGTCTTTTATATTTATTTTACTATCTAATGATTATAATATTTAAATTGTTAGTATCTATAGTTTAATGTTTATAATATAAAAATTATAATTAGAATATTGTCTTTGACAATTATAATTAGAATATTGTCTTTGACAATTATAATTATAATTAAGTGGTTAACGTTTTTAAATATGTATTATGTTTAGTGTTACGATTTTGGGGACATGACAGCTAGCAATTTGCGAGCTTGATTACCTTTATTCATTATCTCCCCTCCATTAAGCAATTTGCAAACATTGTCAACTTCAACAAAAATAGACCGACACTTGACAATTTAGCGATTTTAAAAAGAGGATATTTAACTTGGCATTGATAACACAATTATTGACTACAATCTTGACTACAAGAAAAATTTCATAGAGGTACTAATTTTGGCACTAACAGTCAATTTCCAAGTCAAACATAAGTCATTTTGTCTTATGAGTTGTTGTGTAATCCTTGTCTCTTGTATTCTTGAATGTCATGTGTTTAAGCTCTATATCAATGTCATTGCATAGCCAACAGAAGACAATTTCTGAAAGCATTAGACAAGATGAAGTTCAAAGCTTAAACATGAGGGAAAAAACAGGATTAGTCTAAGGCATCAAAAGTTGGTGTGCCAATGGTGAGGCACATGTCACTCCATTAGCCTACCAAAAATGACTTTCAAAGGTAAAAATGGTGTCCTAATGTATTGGAGTGTGTCAAGACAACGGAGTCCTAAAAAGTTGAAAATTGTCAAAATGCGGCGTCCTAATATATTGCAGTGTGTCAATACACTTAACCAAAAAATGTGTTCTCACTTTTAAGTGACAAAATGACACTCCAATGGTTAGGAGTGCACTAATAACTAGACTTCCAAAAAATGTGTTTTAGGTGGAAAAAAGTAGAATTTCACTATATTGGAGCACACCAATACACTTGACTACGAAAAAATGTGCTTTTAAGTGAAAGTGGCACTCCAATGGTGAGAAGCATGGTAATACACTAGACAGCCAAAACTGAATTTTAAGTAAACAAGTTGCACTGTGGTGTCTTGGAGCATGTTAGTATGCTAGCATGCCAAAAAGTTGCAAAAACATGAAAATGGGCAGCTCAGATCTTCAGTACATGCCAATACACTAGCATGTCAAAAGTTTAAAACACAAAATTAAAAACAATCATATAAAAATAGTGTTTCTCCATCATTATGCCACATTTTTGGCAAAACTTAAAGTGACAAAAATCCCATTACAACCTGATCCTCACTCACCATTCAAAGGATGCTATCAAATGTTTTCAATGGGTTTTCAAGCATTTGGAGCCACCATAGCAGCATACATCATCGTCAAGGATTGGATGCAAGACATATATAGGTGGCTACGGTTTGTAAGTGGATTTCCATCAAGGAATCAGATTCAAGTGACCAAGAATGTTTAACATTTGCCAAATTGTTGCTAGAGTTTCAATTTTTTTTGGATGGCCTATTATTTTCAGAATGATGAAGCCACATCAAAGTCATTGGAAGGACATTAGACATTCCAAACTGGCTATTTAGTCATAGCTAATTTTGGAGGATGATTATTCCTAGATGACCTTCTAAAAGGTTTATCTTGAGGCATGATATATTTAAATGTAATCTATTTTATCTTTTAAGGTCTCTTTTTTGTAGATCTTCTATTTTTGGACAATTTTGTATTTAGCCTTGCTTTTGTGCAAGCATTCTATTTTCAGCAAAGAACTCCAATAGTTTCCTTTTGTCTTTATCTTGAATAAATTGTATTACATGCGCATGCAAAAATTTGTTAACACTTATACCTAAGTGCTTTATGCACTTAGATTGGAAGCGAATAGGAATTTTATGCCTACTTACTATTGAAATTGTTGTTCACACCAAGTCATGTGATTTTGTGTACGTGTCTTATGAGTTGAGTACAGTTTGGTAGATACTACAGAGTCACAGACCTTGTGTTGCAGTACTTAACAATTTGAGTTATGTCGCTTTGTATACAAATCTCAATAATGAATTCATAATATATTGTTTGTTTAATCCAATTCAAACTTTGTGTTTTACATACACCTTTTAGACTCTACATTCAGCTAGAAAGTGTGAGTGTGTGTTAGCTGTTGTAGGTGTTTGCTTTCAAGATAAAAAGTAAAATATATTATTGATTTAGAAGCGCTGATAGGCTTTGTGCCTTTTCCCTTGACTAGAGGAATATAAGGATATTTTACAGTCCCCCACTGGAGTGACTAAGCAGTAAGCGGTGAAGCATGACATTGATTTGATTGTAAAACCACCTCTTCCTAGTGACTTACAATACAGTCATTCAATCCTTGATATGAAGAGATCAAATCACAAATCCATTAACTTCTGGAAAAAGGACATATCACGCTTAGATCTCCACATTGCAGCAACCCCATTGTGCTTCCACCAAAGGATGGTACATGGAAGTTGTGCATCTATAGAACTCTTGACAAGATTACTAGGTAGAACCACTATCCTCCTCTTGGGATTGAAGGCATGTAGGACTACCTCTGCAGTGCCAAATTATTATTATTTTCTTTTTTTTCTTTTTTTTTGCAACAGGGGTATCCCCTCAACCCAACCCAATGCCCAACCTACCCTACCTTGGTCTTACTTTTTCCAAGTTGGGGTCAGGAAGGGGTGCAGTGCCAAATTATTTACTAAAATAGACATTAAGTCAAGGTACCATCAGATTCTTTTCAAACTCTTGGATGTCTAGTAGATAACCTTCAAAGCCAAACAAGGTTTGTTTGAACGGTTGATTACACCCTTTAGCTCAACGGTTCAACCAATGCACCTTTGACATTTATGCAAATGATGAATATCAGGGTTTAGCCACTCACAACTCCATTCATTGTTGTCTATCTTGATGACATTCTTATCTTCTGCAAAACATGGAAAGAACATCTATGTCATATTTGGCAAGTGTTCAACACTCTGCAGCAACATAAGATGTATGCTAAAATAGAGATATTAACCTTTTTCCATGAAGAATAGACAGCATATTGCATATATTGTTTATGCAAATACCATAAATGTGGATCTGTCCAACATCCACATTAGTCAAGAATGGCCTACACCGAAAACTCTTACAATACTTGTTAGTTTCTTGGGGTTGGTTGTACTTTCTTTTTCTTGCATCACATGGGCAATGAATCAAGTTACCCAAGGTAGTGGCAAAGCAACTTCTACCTGAGTAGTCACACAATAGAAAACATTTTGTATTATCGAAAATTGTCACCCTTGACAATTTCACACTATGTTTTGCTCCCCCCTAAATTATTGAGCCTAATTGGGTCCCTAATTTCCTAAATTATGCATTCTATAGCCCATTTGTACCACTTTCTGAGAAATTGCAAGCATTTAACAAATGCATCCAATTATTATTTTGCCCCCAACACTTAATGTCCTAGAAAATAGGGCTAGGACCATTTCGCCCTAGGGCGTATGGGTCCCCCTATTTTTCCGGGGACCAATATTTGATATGTCGATGTCGGCATTTTAACATTCACAATTCAAGTTGCAAATGTTGGCTATCAGGATTTAATTCTCGGAAAATTAGAGAAATGCCTATAAAAACCTAGTTATTGCATCATTTGAAATCTAAGTGAGATCATCTAGAAAACTATTGGCACACTTATGATCAAGAGCACTATCAAGCAAGTCAAGAGCGACATTTCAAAGCTTTATTGCAGCAATTCAAGATCCTAACATCATGTCAAATTCTATGTGAGTTTGTGTATGTTCATGTTATCATTGTTTTGTAAAGGATAACACTTTTGTAGGTCTCCAAAGCATTCAAGCAATCAAGATCCGTGACCTTGAAGTGATGTGCATGACTTCAGTCCTTCAAGGAAGCCATTGAAGGGTGGTGAGTTGCAGCACTTTGTGATTTCATCATTCCTTCCTACACATTATCATTTTATCATTGACATTGCCATTGTGGAAATGGAAATACTTACACGGGGTTTGACCAAGGCAAGCCCCTAAATGGCACATCTCTTCTCTTTGTGAATGTGCAGATCTTAGGTTTGAAGAGGATTGAAAAAAGTTTGAAGACAAATTGTTCATTGTTGCATTTGAAGCCCTACATCTTGTCAACTCACGGAAACTCACTTACAGAATTATCTAACGATGTTCCAACAACTCTGCAACTGGGAATTAGAAGCTCGGATCTATCATCAGAGGACCTCAAAAGCAAAGCAGAAGTGGCCTACAGGGACCCATATGCCCTTGGGCGAATCAGTCCTCCTATGCACACTAAAACCAACTTTTTCCAGGCAGGTACACAATCCTCTACACTTCCCAGATTTGACTATTTCAATCTGATGTTTGTCAGATTATTGCATTTTACATATTAGGGCACATAGTTTAATTAGGATAATCATAGCAAATCAATCCCAAATCATTCCAAGACCCTAAAAGATGCAGATCCAGGTCTGATTGGCTCACCTTCATGGTTGAAAGTCAATCTAAACACCTTGTGATCTCCATCTTAATGAAACATAAGGAAAATAACCCAAAAAACAACACACCACAAACCTTGAATCCCAGGTTTACACATTAGACCTAGGGTTCCTATTTTTCTTTGTTTCACAATCAATGAATTGAAATTTGAAATACAAAAATGTTCTTCCACACCAATGCCTAAGCTACCTGATCTTCAACTACCAATTTAGATTGAGACTTGTCCATCTGAAAATGCACTTGGAGAAATCCTAAGTTTAATCTTATAGTTTCTTACTCTAGTGAGACATTCACTGCCTTATTAAGAAAATATCAACCATAATACTTAGAGCTTAACGTCACTGTCCAGGTATATGAGCATTAGAAAAATTACACATGGGGAAAGCAACCTATCATCCACATGGATCATAAACTGTTGAAATTATTGCAAGCATAGAACAAATTGCAAAAAGAGCAGCATCAAAAATGGTCTTCATATCTTCCACAGTTCCACTTGAACATCAAGCTTAAGAAGGGAAGTTCCAATCCAAAAACCAAATTATTTGAGCACAGTTGCAGCCCAAGTTCTCCCCTCTATGCCTAACACATGGACATGAGACTAACAACCAGTTACAATTACACTAATTAGATTCAGATTTTGCAAATATTTATCAGGTCTTGCATAGCATGAAGTCAATTTTAGATTAATACTTGCAGGAAGAACTCTTGTATCATCTAGGATGCTTATATGTACTGCATGAGGTAGGCCACCAAAAGATAATATGGGAGGCTCATTTTGGCAAGGTTGATACTCATTTTGAATTTGAAAAAACACTAGTGGATTTAATGAGATATTTCTTTTGGTCACAGCTAAGGGAAGATGTTGTCTAATACATGAAATCATGTACCACCTTGTACTATATCCAAGCCAACCAATAAGAAGTAGTGAATGTACACTCCTTTGTTGGGTAACGAACAAGCCCTGGGAATTAATTTCTGTTGATTTCCCTTTAGGTTTGCCTCTACTAAGCATAGTAATGATTGTGTGTATGTAGAAGTTGACAGATTTTCAGAGATAACAATTCTCACAACTTGTAAAAGATCAGATCAGCTCTATAAACTACTCAACAATACACATTACACATTACACAATGGTATTCAGATACATGATATTAAACTGTGAAAATCTAAAATCTTTTACTTAATACTACTTCCACAATGTCTGGGTTCACTTTCGATTGACATCCACCATCACATCTAATAAAGACAAGATTCTTGAGCCATTTATAGGAAGCAATTTGGTCAATTATATACACAAAGTTAAACAAGTCTACCACTTACCATCCTCGTACTGACAGACAAACAAAAGTGATGAATAGTATGATCATGCACCTTCTCAAAGTACACAATTACAAGAAGCATCACAGTTAGAATGAGTGTCTTTATTTCATACACCATAACTACAACAAAGATTTTCTAAACTCTACTTAATACAGCCTGTTTCAAGTTTTCTTGAGTTTCCACCCATTGGCATCCATTAATGTAGCTTATTCTGTGCTAGCATCAAGAATAGTAACTCCAACTCAGAAGGAAGTTGATAAAGCTACCAATTTTATTGAGCACATCCAACAAATTAAACAGCAACTGCAAACCATTATGCCGAAGTTCAATGCTAAATACAAGAAATGTTATGATTAACATTGACTGCCACGCACCTTCAAGGTTGCCAATAGGAAAGACTTATATAACTATATTGAAAGACCTGTCCACTTTGATATGGCCCAGACACCATCACTAAGAACATGGAGGTAATGCCTTAACCAGTGTTCCATGGGGACACATCCCCCCCCCCCCAAAATCTAGCCATCTCCTTGACCCAAACGTTTCGGAAACTTGGGGACAGCTGAGAAACGTCCCCCCACCACCATTGAGACTTGGGAGACTTTGAGGAAACAGTGGGGACTCCTGGACATCTCTGAGATGTCTCGAGGACTTCTATCCGTCCCTCGAGCATCTCGGAGACGCCCAAGAGTCCCCCATACTGGGACATGACAAAAAGCAATTTTTTTTTAAAATTCTTTGACTTTTCTTAAAATCTGAGCCTTGGGTTGAACCCTAAAGGCCTGTGGGACCCTTCTAAAAGCCTCTTTAAACAAAACACTCTCATTCTTCATTTTTTGTTCATATGTGCCATTTGATGTTTTACAACAGCTAGGTGAAGAAGATGATTCCGGTAGTTTGAGTGATGAGGAGTTTGGGGATGATTAGAGGCCTCCCTTCACTACATTTTTGCATTTTGTACTTATTTTGAAATCAATGTATCATGCTACTCATTGTAATCATCTTTATGATATGATATTATGATGTGACATGTCATATTTTCAATATAATAGAAATCTCAAATTCGACAATTTCATTTGTCAAATTTGAATATTTTATTTACTTTTAGTCTTTTAGTAATAATAGTATTCAAGTATTTTAAATGTTAGTATTTGCAATTTTGCTATTTTACTAATTTGCCAAAGTTTAATTTGAAATGTTATTCTTAAACATCTTTTTATAACTAGTTGTTCAAATACCATATGTATATCGGCACCGCCCCCCGCCGTCGTCCCCCTGTCATCCCCAAACTTAGACCCTTTGTCCCCCCGTCCCTGACAGGGGACACATCCCCGTCAGGAAACTCCACGGAACACTAGCCTTAACACAATTCAAAATTCATGTGCAATTAATTTCCACCTTTGTTGGATACACTCGATGTTGCAAAAGAACTTCTATTGGCAAAGATCAATCCTAATTGCAACATCCCAAAAAAAGTGAATCAAGCAATTAACACAAAGATCAAACACAAGGAACTAAGGTATTCCTCTCTACCATAATGTCAATACAAGTCAAGTTCATTCCCAAGGGAAGCCCAAGTAGCCAGCACTTTCAGCACCTTCTTCAGCCAGTTTCTTCAATGGGGACCATTACTTCTCAAGGAGGGGCAACTAATCCAGGTGGTTTAACACTTTGATCATCTTGTGATACAACAGTGGCACTCCGTATAGCATTTTTTCCACAAAGTTTAGGACCTTCAAAAGCACCTGTGATCGTACCATAAAGTCTTAACTCCTCTTATTCTAAGTCACACAGCTCTGATAGTGTTAGCCATGTTCAGCACAACTGTTCTACATTGTTTCTAGAAAACAACAAAGCTGAGGATATGATCCATCAAAAGGTGAGAAATTGCATTTCTTGTAACTATCGTGACCTACCTCCACCTTCCACATTTGTATATTAATGTATCATAGATTCATAACTAATCTCTGAAAAGACATGAACGAGCATGAAGAAAACGTAGGCATAGACATCTTGTAGTATACATCCAACATCCTAGATCTTGTTTTGTATATTGCATAATACAACTTTGCACTTACAACTCTAGCATGTTCTTTTGTTGCCCACATATTCCCTTTGTCCAAGCACACTAATTTGATATTTGTACTCTCTCGTTCTTTCATTTGCTTCTGTTCATAATATATTGAATTTGTTTTGGTGTGTTGTCCTCAGAGCACCATTGGGTCCTGAATTAGTTTCTGGCAAAGGTTATTTCTGTAATCTTATATGGGTAGCTGGAATGACAAAGTAGCAGGGTTAGTACCAGGTCTAGAAATATTGAAATATTTTCTCTTTGGTAATATAATTGTTTGAAATGTATGGTTGTAAGCTAGGCAACTTCAATCGTAATAATTATAGGCATACTCATCTGTAATTTCTCAAATTATAGAGTATATAACTTTTAATCTTTGACAAATAAGTCTAAGATCAAAGCAATATTCCACAGATATGCTATGAAATAGATACGATAAACACCTTGCCTCCTGTGTATTCATTCTCCTAGTTCTTCAAAAAAAATTGTAAGCTTTGTTAAATGTGTTGTGGAAAATCTCAGGAATTTCAATAGCTCTACCAATTTGTATGCGGTATATGATATGAAAAACAGTTAAAGATACAATGCAAATTCTAAACACCATATTACTCTAAAGCTGGAAGCTAACTGTCCTATATTTGTAGAATAAGGTTCAGTAATATGTAGCATATATGTTGTCAAAGAATTTTTGAACCTTCTAGGTTAACTTCCCCCCAATTGCGTCCACTTATAGAGAGATGCTTCTCTTCTGGAATTACCCCCATGGTATTTGTCATGTAGCTTGTCAAATTACTCACATCCTGCAAAATTCCAGATGAGATTAACTTCAAACATTCCTAGAATAAAATCATTTAATGCGGATAAAAGAACAAATAACCATATAATAAATTTAAAAAGATAAAATGAAGCTCCTTATGGTAATAAGCATCACACTTTCTGATGTTCCTATCCAGGACGTGACACATATAATCATATTACATTTATTGTATCAATCCAACGTTCATATAAACATAAAAAATCTTTTCTATGACTAAGACTATGAAACACGATCAATGTTTTGTTAAAAAACCCATTTTCCAACTATATAGATAATGAAGCTCCGTATAGTGATATGCATCACACTTTTAAGCATTCCTATGGAGAACACAGACGTCTCCAAACATAATCATGTTAAGTTTATGCCAAAAGATTATATTCTCTCCATAACAAGAAATGTAGTTTATATGTCTTGGACTTCTAAATGGAACATGCTCATTCTTTTGTAAATCAGAACATGTTTGATATGTAATCAAAAGAAACTAACCATTTGCATGAACTGGCCTATTGTTCTAAATGAGACAAACACCATCACCTACAACTCAATACAACTATTAATAATTCTGTGTGTAAACATCTCTCACTACAGATAGTTCTAGATCCCTTGACATTGACAGATTAAAAACAAAAAACTATTTTTTTTTCTCAGAAGATGATGTTTACCCCTTATAAATTTAAAATCAATTTTTCTTGCAAATCACCAGTTAGTTTCATAGAAAGAAATATCTACATCAATCAGGCTAAGCAGTTATCGGATCTAAGATATTTTTCCTAACAATGCATTGGTACTTCAAAAATTAGTCTTGATGGCAAATAGTATGCACCTGCCTAGGACCTAACAAAGTAGCATGGTAAATTAACAACTAAATTGAAAGCAGTATTGTTAAAAGAGTAATCAATGGGTTTTTCAAGATTATGCATGACACAACATACCACATTTTGTTTGACACTCTATAGCACCTTCTTATATGTTTGAACTTGTCTTAATGGATAGGGATTTTACAACTGCATGCCTATTTTATTTAATGATGACCTAGGTCATGAGCACCAAAATAAACAATAAACTTTAAAAAGGAGAATATCAGACAAGCACAATGCAAATTGCTAAACAGAATTGCATATAGTACCAAAATATGCTAAACAATTTATAAGTTCAAAGGTTATATGATGAACATAATATCTACATATGGTACTGTTAAATATCTCTATCAAATAAGCAATTGAATTTGAGCCCTTAAAGTACTTTGCCATGCATCAGTTAATGTTTCTGAGTTCTTATGTTCATAGGTATCTAAGCCATTTGAACCCTTCATGAACTGTTGCACAAGTCCTATTGAAGCATTTAGGTAGGTATTAATATTATCTTGTGCCTAAAACTTGTTACAAAAAAATATTCCAAGTGTAATAAACTCTCATGCTGAGCTTCAAGCTCATTGTGCCTCAATTACCTTCAATACAATAATTGATGTACTCATCCAACTCAAATTGGGCTTAATATTCAACCTTATCAAGTACTATTGTGCCTTTGGGTTATTCATAACTATCGAAGTGCTTTACATCCAAATGTTCAAAAAGTACTAAAAAATTAATGTTCTACAAGGATGCATCCCCCCTTGAAAAATAGGTTGTTTCTAGGACGAGGATGTCCTCAAGATGTGGGATGGGAACATGACAACCCCCCATTGCCAGCTGCAAGAGGGAACATCCCAAGACAACCTACAAATCAAGGATATCCCTATGATGTTCCCCTTCCAAGGGACAACCAAGGGTGTCATGTCCCCGCATAATAAAGCTCTAATGCTCCGGCGAGAAAAGGTGTTTTTAAACACCATCAAACATCTGAATTTTATTATTAAATAATAATAAAATAATAATTAATAAATTTAAATTATTTTAAATAATATTTAAATTTTCTCTGGGCCGACCCCTTGGAAGGCTCCAAATATTATTTGAATTTTGGATTTTCACTTTGGCCGACATCTTGTGTTGGCGTGCTAATGATGTATTTATATCGGGTGGTTGGCATCACTCAAGATCATCGAATTGCGGAAAACATCCTCTGTTGACAGGGATGGAGCCCTCTACCAGCGATCTCAGGTGGGACGAAAACCTTCACCTGGATCATTTTTCTTCTGCAATTTATACCATCCTTTTCATCCGCACCTCACACTCCTGATCATTTTGTTTCTATTTGCAGTGATCATAATTGGGAGCGCACATAGCAGAGGCGATATGATTGGTGTTGGGCGATCTGTAATGTCCCCTTTCTGGTGGAAGCACTTAAACCTGAATCTTGCTTTCAAAATGTTCTCAAAGAGACATTAGGAACGTTAGAAATCAATAAATTTCAGTAATAACATCTAATAAGTTCAAAGATGATATAAATATTGCATTCTTGTCAAAGGATTATTCATTTCCTCCTTATCACTCACTATGAATGATTCTTCTTTAATATATTTCATAAGTACATTAGATATTAAACATCTTTCAAGATCATAGATGGAATTCTATTATACCATTTAATATCGTAGTGAATGAATAGAGTCACTATTACTTATAAGGCTCAATAATTGCTACAAGCATCATTATTGGATAGTCGTAAATAATATATATATATATATACACTTATCAATTGTTAACATGCCCTTCCAACTCTCAATATACTTATCCATCCTAATATATTCAAATATATTCATAAATCTTAATATACTTAAATATATTTATAAACATCAACTGAGATTTAAATTAATAATATACCTAAATCCCTATTCTTACCTTCTACACATTATTATATGAATCCATACTATAATGGAACTCATACATTTACACTTGCAGATAATAACCATGATAAGCATAATACAGAAATAATTAATTTAGATCATAAAATAAATATATCTACATATATAATTGCAGACCCTAGTTATGTACCACAAAGTAAAAAATATAAACATTAAACATACAGCAGCATACAATAATTATAATGGACTTACCACTGTTGCTGTTTATTCCTTGGGATCAGGTTTCCAAAGAACCTTTTATTGGAAAGATTCCTTCTACTAGAACATACTCTTCCTTTTTCCTTTGATTCTCCATATCCTCCTTTACATCTACCAAAAATGCCTTTTTATAACATTATTCTTCTACATGAAGAGATGTATCCCTTCTAATAGATACTTCTTTTGAAAATGCCCGTTGACCATTAATCTTTGTTTCATTCTAACACTTGACAATATTAATTATCTTTTATGATGAGCGCTTCCTTGTAGTTATCTTAATCGCTGCTGATTGCTTGTTCTATTTTGAAAATAACAATTGTAATTATAATGTGATTATTGATAGTTATAACTATAATGATTTTTGGATTATATTCATTTTATTTAACTTTGTTGCTTAGCAATTTCTTTGTGACTATTTATTTCAATTATGATTTGTATTATTATATTTTGTATTTTATATTTGTAATTTATTTTATTTGTATATTATATTTATAATTATAATATTATTAATGATAATTATAATTATCTTCAAATCGTAAGTACTCATGTTTAGATTTTGACATTCATTTGTATTTTATTTATTCGAATTTATATTCTAACATGTATTGTTTTTACGTATTTGCATTTCAATGCTTAGTAATTTTAGTGTCCTAATTCGGGGACACGACATAATCTGGCATTTGGCAGAGCTCTAGCTCTTGCCTCCTGCCCGTCACAGGACCACGATACTCACTAAGCAACACGACTAAAGGAAACATCTGTTGAGGAGATAGATTGCGTCTTGCAGCCGGGAATCAATCTTACGCGTGAACATTGCCAAATCACAACTTTCGATTCAACGCTTCAACTCCACACAGGCTCACCTCCAGAAGAGTGACTCCATGCGGGCTCATCTCCAGCAACGCAACGATAGGCGTTCACTACCTGCGCAACTTCCTCCTGGCAATGATCGGATCGGATTGGAAACTCTGTGTGTAATCGAATACCTCGAGATCAGAGACATTGGTTCTACCAAGCTTGTATTTCAAATTCAGTTGTGTGCCTAAATCCAGTAATTCTATTGAGGATCAGATCATTGTTAACAAAATTGACAAGTAAATTCATTGGACAATATATTTCAGATATGTGAGCTTCAATATTTCTGCTGGGGCGCATTTTTCTGTGCAAGAATAATTGTTCATTAAGCCTGTTTGTAACATCATTTCCTGTACAAGCATTCTATTTTTAGTTTCAGTTTGTGTAAGAGTGCTTACTAGGCCAGCATCATTATAGTGGTATCAGAGCCTAAAACCCTGCTAGCCTAAGGGTACTTTATGCAAGTGAGTCAAAGGGAGCAGCGAGCCATCGAGAGGGAAAGAAGAAAGGCAACAGCTGAGTTTTCTGGAATAGGAGGCAAACGTAAGAAAATGGCAGAGAAGGATGAGCAATGGGAGAATTTCATGAAACAAATAACCCAGATGCAAGAGCAAATGGCCAAGAAACAAGAACAAACAAATCAGATGATGATTATGATGATGCAATCCATGAATGCCATGACCAACACCTTCAAATCTGCATCAAACAATGGTTCAGAAGACAGCCATTCCACTCACCGGGGGTCTGAAAATCAGAGCAAAAAGGCTACTCGTCCCACACAACCAACATTCCTACCCAAGAATGGATCTACTAATGGAGGGGAAGAGCAAAAACTTGCGGAAGGTGATGTCAATGCAAGCATTGATGCTTATGCACAGATTGATCCAAATGTGAGGAATCAAATTCCATTTATTCAGTACCACAATGCAAGGAATGGATCAAAAGGAGAACAATCAACATCCTATTTCAATAGAGATCTGCAACATAGCGTAAGCAAGTTGACTCTCCCTACTTTTGATGGTTCGGGAAAGATGACAGCAAGAGCTTGGGTACTTAAGCTAGACACATATTTCTCACTCAACCCCATGCCTGAAGATGAAGCTGTAATGTCCCCATTTTCGATGTCCTCTGTCAGATTGGTCAGATTCTGATACACTTACTATTTTTAGTAAGTGCTATTTTTAGCAGGGGATCTAGTACTGTACTTGTTTTTATTATTGAGGGGTCATAAGGGGACCAATTTGTACCATGGTGCCAAATGCAATCACCTTAAGTTGTTTTTGAAGCATCTAAAATGCTTTTGACGGCTAGATAAGGAGTGGACGCCCAAGCATGGAGGTGAGTTAAAAATTAAAATGAAAAGCTAATATTTTGGTGGAGATTTATTTTAAATCAAAATTTTAATGTTTTCAAAAGTGGCGTTGGTTTTAGGGCAAGCCTTGGTCGCCCTAATTTCAACGTTGAGACTTTTAAAAGTCTTTTTGAAAATTTCTTTTTGGCATGGATGTTTTGACGAGTTACAGAGGTGTTGCTGGTTTGATACCAGAGGACTAAGAAATGGATTCGAGGACAAAAACCCTCATCTAAAACTAGTTTCGGCAGTGAGAGACCTGCTCAAGCTGGTGAATGGTGGTTTCAATCAAGAATCACATTTGAGCGAAAAAGATAAAGATTTTCCAGTTCTTTTGACTGAATTTCAGTTGGGTTTTTGGTGTGGATTTGTTTATTTTTAGTGTGGAGTGGATTTCTTGTGATTTTGGAGTATTTTACTTCAATTTTTGGGCACTTGTTTTTTGGACCTGAACTCACCTTTCTGCTCATATCTTGGAGATAAATTAGAATATACCAAAATGGGTATTGTATCAATGAGAAGCTATCTCCATGGTGATTCTAAAGGGTATTCATTTGCAATTTTTAAGTGAGTTTTTGATTATGGAGAAGATCAAACTTCTCAAGGAAGGACAGCCTTTGTGGTGTTGGTTTTCAGTTTGTAATCTGTTTTAAGTTTGGCTTCTGTTGTTGGTGATTGAAGTTTATCTGCAGCGATTTGGGGTTGCTTGAAAGCAAGGTGAACAGGGCCTTATTCTTGCTTCAGCTTCTTCCATCTTGGAAGGTTTAAAATCTGCTTCCAGGAGCCCAGTTTGATGATTAATTCCAGATTTTTTGAGTATGGTTTTCAAGTTTTGTTTCTCCTAATGTGGAGGGTTGATAATGAGATGTTTGGCATTGGGAATGTATTGGGTTTTGATGGTGTTCTCCTAGGTACAGTTCGTGGCAAGTTGAAGATCATTGCTGCTGCTATATGCTTCTTAAACCAGGTATGAGTTTAGCTTTCTCTGAGTCTGAAAATTGTAATAAAAAGGGACTGAAATTTCTGTTACATTTCCTGAGCAATATAAGACCGAAAATGTCTGTAAATCTGCTTTAATATGATCAATGAAAAATCTGATTATTGAAGGGAATGAAAGTTATTTCTTAACAAGTTGCTTGTATGTTCCATTCGCAAATTGTTATGCATCTTTTGGCATCATTGAATCATGAATGGCATGTGTGAACTTAGAACAAACAAGTCAGAAAACAAACACAAACCTTCGTATAACAGTTGGTGAGAATCAAAAAACAAAAATAAAAAAATATTTGGGGGTTGATTATTACAGTGGTATCAGAGCCAAATCAGTCCTGCCAACCAATGGGTATGATTTTCTATGAGCTTGAGTGATAGGGAAAGAAGATATTTAGAAAGAAGTAGAAGAAAAGAAGAGGAGTATTGGGAACATTGGTCACCTTCTAAGGAAGGGCAGCGTTCAGAACCATCATCTAGTGGGTCCTCTAACACTGAAAACATAGGAGATATGGGGTGGTGAAGGTGAAAGGAATGAAAGGAATCAATGGAATGAGAGGAATGAGGCACCTCCCAATAGATTGATGCTTCTTCTTGATGCTTTGGTTAGGGGTTAAGGTAGGGCAGCACAACAAACACAGGAGACTAATGACAAAGTTAGCAGATTTAATACAGAGAATGGACCAAATGGGTCAAGGAAACAGGGTAGGACAGCAAGGAGTGGGTAATCAGGGAGCTTTGACAAGGCCTCTTATGCCAAACTTTCCACCGAGGGTAGAAGCACCAGTTAATCCTGAGCTTACTATGTTGGAACAGCAGGATCAATTTAGACAAGATTGCCTCGATGTAGGGCCAAACTTTCAAAATCTCTCAAAGACTACATTGATTTGAGGATGAGACATTCGAACACGAGGAGGAATAGGGACCAGCAAAATGAGCTACGAAGGAAAGTGGGGAAGCTTACACTTCCTTATTTTGATGGTTCCGGAAAGATGGCAGCGAGAGCACGGGTACAGAGACTCGATACCTACTTCACTTTAAACCCTCTGCCAGAGTTAGACTCCATTCAGTATGCATCTATACACCCAGATGGAGTTGCTCATGAGTGGTGGTATAATGGTATGTTAACTTTGGGGCATGCACAAATCACTTCATATAGGGTGTTCACTGAAAGATTAATTGAAAGATTTGATAAGAAAGATCCGGAGCTGCCCTTTAAGGAACTAGCTCTACATAAACAATGGGTTTTATGGATTCATACATTGCAAATTTCCAAAAGCTATCCATGTTAGTGACTGATATCTCTGAGAGAAGGCTTATAGTATTGTTCATAGATGGACTTTCCGATCCATTAAGGGGTTGGATCAAAGTTTTTAACCCTCCTAGCCTTTAGGAAGCCATCAAAAAGGCTAGAGACATGAAAACATCCACCTTCAAGAACAAATTTCAGTCCAAGGATTCGCTGCCCAAGAAGGAAAAAGACAAAAAAATTGACACCAAGGAGCAGAAGCAGCCTAAGAAAAATTATACAAGGATAGACAGTGAGACCTTAAATGAGCTCAAAAAAAAAGGGATTGTGTTTTACATGCAAGGAACCTTACACCAAGGATCACAAATGCTCAACCAAGGCTAAGGTACTGCTAATAGAGACCCACTCTGATGAAGATGGCGAATCAGAAAAATCAGACCAGCAAGCTGATTTCGTAGAAAGTGAAGGTGAAAAAACATCAGAAGAAAGTGGTAAGGTGTGGGACCATGATGGGACACTTGCCCAACTCCATAGTTTTCACGAGAATCAATCACTACATATTAGAGTTGCGATACAGGGGCAGCGTATGGTGGCATTGATTGATACAGCAGCTACCCATAACTTCATCGATGCGGGCTTAGTGGCACAAAGAGGGCTTCAGACACAAGAGGTTGGTGGTTTTAGAGTTATGGTAGCCGATGGATTTACTATACAATGTACTATGATGGTTCCTGAGTTGAGCGTCCAGTTGGGAAGTCATGAAATTAAGGACTTCTATGTAGTGAACATAGGAGACACGGATGTAGTTATGGGCATCCAGTGGCTACGCTCTTTGAGGGAGTTTACTATGAACTTTCAGACGTTGGAGCTAAAATTTCAATCCAAGGGTAAGAGTGTGGTTTTGAGAGGGTTGTCACATGGTGGGCCACATGTGGAGTCTAGCAAAAGAAAGGGAAAGGACATGCCAGCAGCCTTTAATGCATCTTTAGAGCTATCCAGTGTACCTGTGAATAGTAGTATCAGGTTTGGTAACACTGAAAATAATAACACATCTTTGGGAGATTGTATTATTGGAGGCACTATGGATGAGGCCTTCAAAACAACAAACAATAACAATCGCAGTGATGTTGACAAAGGTAGTTTGAGTTTTGATTCTAAGGATCAGTTGATGGACAGAGATATTTGTGTTGATATCTATGGTGATGAATTGGTAAATGAATTATTTGGAGAGACAACATCATAGGAGGAGCACAAAGAACACAACAATCCGCCTTCTAATACATGGAACCTTGGTGAGACGGTACCTCAGTTTGACAAAGAACCTGATTGGGATGAATTTACTTTTGATTATGGAGCTGTTCTAATTTCTAATCCGCAATTGTGCATGGTTGATGACATGGATGATGATGTTGGTCTTGATCTTGTTCTTGAGGACAAATCAGGTTTTACTTTGTATATAGTTGAACATGAGCAAGGACCTAGCAACTTTGCTGATTTGGATTCACAATCAGCTCTTGAGGGTGGTCAGCAGTTGTTTTTCGACAATCCCTTGTTTGAGATAGGAGTTGATAGGGTACATGACAACCCTCTTTTCGAGTTGGATGATGAGACTACTCCTAGTTGCAGCAATGCATTGGATGAAAATAGCAAGGTTTGGGACCCAGGTGCAGTTTCTAGTCATGAAGTGTTGTCTCAAGGATGGACTAGTGGGACGACTTCCAACCTTGGTGCCCCGGCACACTTTCCGATCAGCTTATGATTTCGTTTTGGGATCCACAGTTAAGTTGGATGGTTCCTCCAATTCAGCAGTTGAGTTGTGCCCAGTTGAGCTTGGGCGTCAGTAATGATTTGCTACTAGGGGATGATTATTCAGCTTATTCCTTGCTTACCTCACCTACGTATCCAAAGGAATCACGGATTTATTACTACTGCCCACACTTTCTTGAGTTGGTTATGCAAACATTTCTCATTGCGCAGATTGATTTCAAGTTGGGGCAGCTGGTTGTGAGTACCTTTCCGGTTACAGTGGCCCCAGTATCTACTTCCATTTTGGTGAGTGACTTACTACAGTTACTTCATGGTGAGGGCATACATTGTTCCGTTTGATGGTTTATTGATTGTTGCAGTTTGCGATAGGAGAGTACAGTCTAAGCACATTGGGTTGACAATCATGTTCAGTGTGACGCAGCCTCAACATGATGGTTCCTTTCTGAGATTCACTTGGAACCCAAGATTCACACTGAGTTTTAGAGCAACTACCATTTGGGATGAGAGAACTAGTGTTGATTTACTAGAGCTTACTCCTGTGGCACTTCAGTTTGGTTCTCTTGAGGAACATTTTTTTGAGGATAGGATTGAATCTTTGTCATATTTTATCACTCTTCTTGCTGGAGTTTTTTAGGAGGCCTCATGTGTTGGTACCTCGCAGGATAGGGAATTGAGCAGATGGAGCTACATACCTCCTAGATTTATTTGGGACCCCGAGATCATTACTGGTTTCAGTGTGATTCTGATTATTGGTTGCAGGGCTTTTCTGGCATTGCTTGAGGATAAGCAATCTTTGGGAAGGGCGGACTGTAATGTCCCCATTCTCGATGTCCTCTGTCGAATTGGTTAGATTTTGATACACTTACTATTTTTAGTAAGTATTATTTTTAGCAAGGGGTCTAGTACTATGCTTCAGTCCTCGGTGAGCCCTCTTGAGCACCTCAATTTCTCTTCGACTCTTACTATTTTTAATGCTTTCTAAAAATAGTAATTCAACTAGGGTAAGCGAGACCAGCTCAGGCTTGTCAGCAGCACATATTCAATTGGTATAAAGTCACTAAGGTTAAATCATTTAAATATTTGATTTATGCTTCGAAAAGTGAGCTTTATTAAAGTAACTTTATATTCTATTATTAAGGGGTCATAAGGGGACCAATTTGTACAATGGTGCCTAATGCAATCACCTTAAGTTGTTTTTGAAGCATCTAAAATGCTTTTGAAGGCTAGATAAGGAGTGGTCGCCCAAGCATGGAGGTGAATTAAAAATTAAAATGAAAAGGTAATGTTTACGTGGAGATTTATTTTAAATCAAAATTTTAATGTTTTCAAAAGTGGCGTTGGTTTTACGGCAAGCCTTGGTCGCCCTAATTTCATGTTGAGATTTTTAAAAGTCTTTTTGAAAACATCATTTTTGCATGGATGTTTTGACGACTTACAGAGGTGTTGCTGGTTTGATACCAGAGGACTGAGAAATGGATTCAAGGACGAAAACCCTCATTGTCTAAGACTAGTTTCAACAGTGAGAGACCTGCTCAAGCTAGTGAATGGTGGTTTCAATCAGGAATCACATCTGGGCAAAAAAGATGAAGATTTTTCAGTTCTTTTGAGTGGATTTCAGTTGGGTTTTTGGTGTGGACTTGTTTATTTTCAGTGTGGAGTGGATTTCTTGTGATTTCGGAGTGTTTTACTTCAATTTTTGGGCACTTGTTTTCTGAAACTAAACTCACCTTTCTGCTCATATCTTGGAGATGAATTAGAATATCAAAATAGGTATTGTATCAATGAGAAGCTATCTCCATGGCAATTCTAAAGGGTATTTATTTGCAATTTTTAAGCGAGTTTTTTATTTTATGAAGAAGATCGAACTTCTCAAGGAGGGACGGCCTTTGTGGTGCTGGTTTTCAGTTTGTAATCTGTTTTAAGTTTGGCTTCTATTGCTGGTGATTGAAGTTTATCTGCAGCGATTTGGGGTTGCTTGAAAGCAAGGTGAATAGGGCCTTATTCTTGCTTCAGCTCGTTGCATCTTGGAGGGTTTAAAATCTGTTGTTAGGCGCCCAGTTTGATGGTTATTTCCAGATTTTTTGAGTGTGGTTTTTAAGTTCTGTTTCTTCTAATGTGGAGGGCTGATAATGAGATGTTTGGCGTTGGGAATGTATTGGGTTTGATGGTGTTCTCCTAGGTGCAGTTCATGGAAATTTGAAGATCATTGCTGCTGCTATATGCTTCTTAAACCAGGTCTGAGTTAGCTTTCTCTGAGTCTAAAAATTGTACTAAAAAGGGAATGAAATTTCTGTTACATTTCCTGAGCAATATAAGACTGAAAATGTTTGTAAATCTGCTTTAATATGATCAATGAAAAATTTGATTATTGAAGGGAATGAAAGTTATTTCTTAGCAAGTTGCTTGTATGTTTCATTCACAAACTATTATGCATCTTTTGGCATCATTGAATCATGAATGGCATGTGTGAACTTCAAACAAACAAGTCAGAAAACAAACACAAACCTTCGTACAACAGTTGGTGAGAATCAGAAAACAAAAAAAAGATATATTTGGGGGTTGATTATTATAGTGGTATCAGAGCCAAATCAGTCCTACCAACCAGTGAGTGTGAGTTTCTGTGAGCTTGAGTGATAGGGAAAGAAGATATTTAGAAAGAAGTAGAAGAAAAGAAGAGGGGTATTGGGAACATTGGTCACCTTCAGAGGAAGGGCAGCGTTCAGAACCGTCATCTAGTGGGTCCTCTAACACTGAAAACATGGGAGATAGGGGTGGTGAGGGTGAAAGGAATGAAGGGAATGAGAGGAATGAGGCACCTCCCGACAGATTGATGCTTCTTCTTGATGCTTTGGTTAGGAGTCAAGGTAGGGTAGCACAACAAACACAGGAGACTAATGACAAGTTAGCAGATTTAATACAGAGAATGGACCAAATGGGTCAAGGAAACAAGGTAGGACAGCAAGGAGTGGGTAATCGGTAATCAAGGAGCTTTGGCAAAACCTCTTATGCCAAACTTTCCACCGAGGGTAGAAGCACCGGTTAATCCTGAGCTTACTATGTTGGAACAGCAGGATCAGTTTAGACAAGATTGGCTCGATGCAGGGCCAGGCTTTCAGATGGACATATCTCTCAGAGACTAAATTGATTTACGGATGAGACATTCGAACACGAGGGGGAATAGGGACCAGCAAAATGAGCTACGAAGCAAAGTGGGGAAGCTTACACTTCCTTATTTTGACGAGTTTGAAAAGATGGCATCGAGAACATGGGTGTAATGATCCCTTCCCAGATTTACACCCTCAACTTTGTTGTTCCTTGCTCTACCAATGTTACCTTACTATTGTTTGGCAAATTATTTTAAAACAGTTCAATGAAATCTTACAAGGATGATAGTTAAAAGATAACTTTGCGATCCATTTCAGATATCTCAATGTAATGACACATTCGTTGCAGTAGAATAAGATAATATAACTTGTAAGAACAGAGCATCCTTGTATTGCAGATTACTAGATGGTAAATCAACTGGAAGGACTATTTCAAAGATCCCAAACTCATTACCGAACTAAAATATGATTCAGAATGGCAGTTATAGGTAAAAAGACAATTGCTAGATATTACAGAGAGATTCAACTACAGGGAACAGCTTCAGAATCATATAAAATATTTATTTGACTCAAAATAGATAATGATTTTCAATGTATTGCAAATACACGGGTCGATACATAGCAAGAAGACATAGCAGTAGATTTAGATCATACCCGGTATATCTCCTTCCACGATCCCATAGGCTTCATTCAAAATGTCGGCCTCCTTATATAATTTAACCCCGAACTGCTTTCAAGAATCCGTCCAGCACAGAAGATATGATATCAACTGATTAATATTTCCGTTTGTCCAAGAGGTTATGATCTTCAATCTATATGGCCTTGCGTATACGTAATGCCTATTTGATGTCTTCTTGTTCCATGTATAGCCGTCTATGGTATCATTGGCCCGTTGACAGGCATGAGACCTCCAATGATAAACAAACACAGCCCAATAATATTGAATGCAATCTGCAAGAAGTGAATAAGCGCAATATGAAGGATGCGATCTAAAGCACAATCCTGTTTCTCCACCAAGTGAATATAAATATGGTCCCGATCAACAAATATCATCGAACCTTCACACAATACTGTAATCAAACGGAATACAATGAGCTGGCATAAACAATGAGCACATCCTCCGATAGCCAACAAAAGTCCGTGAGTCAACGAAATAATCGACAAAGAGTATAGGCAGCCAACACCACGAGCACCAGAGGATATTTGTGAATGCAAAAACAAGGTGATGTATTGCGATGGCAAAGAGTGTAACGGCTTCAGAACGGAACAATTCACCCGCACACGATCATAATGGGGACGCCAAGCAGCATATAATATATATAATGGAGATTTGTCTTTGACCTATAGCAGCAACTGGAAACCGTAAACACGGGAATGCATTGAAAATACAAGTTCGATGATAATGCCACTCCCATTATCGGAATGCCACAGAAAAATCTCCTCTAAACTCTGCCATCAGAGGAACAAAGATTACAAGCTATGTAATTAACCCAAAATGTAGTAGAGTACTGCAAATCGCCAAACCGGGTTTTCGTCTGAGAATGACCCCCGAAGACTGAGAGTTTTTGTTCTCAAGTTATTCAATTCAAAACCAAACATTATTCCATATTCGTGATATTCATTCTATCTGCCTCAATCTCCTTTTATTCAACAACTTTCAGTTTTCAAACTGAATTATTAAAATCTTTATTCATAATATAAAGTCTATCAATACAATTACTTAAATAAATAATGAATAAGCCTTGAAAGAGCAAAATAAAGACTTATTTAAATATTTAATTAATTATTTTTCCAAAGTCACTTTGGCTTAAAAATGGGGACATCACAGTGGGTATAGAAACTTCATACCTACTTCACTTTAAACCCTATGCCGAAGTTAGAGTCCATTCAATATGCATCTATACACCTAGATGGAGTTTCTTACGAGTGGTGGTATAATGGTATGTTAACTTTGGGCCATGCACAAATCACTTCATACAAGGTGTTCACTGAAAGATTAATTGAAAGATTTGATAAGAAAGATCCACAATTGCACTTTAAGGAACTAGCTCAACTTAAACAATGGGGTTTTTGTGGATTCATAAATTGCAGATTTCCAAAAGCTATCCGAGTTAGTGACTGATATCTCTGAGAGAAGGCTTATAGTGTTGTTCATAGATGGACTTTTCGATCCATTAAGGGGTTGGATCAAATCTTTTAACCCTCCTAGCCTTTAGGAAGCCATCAAAAAAGCTAGAGACATGGAAACATCCGCCTTTAAGAATAAATTTCAGTCCAAGGATTCGCTGCCCAAGAAGGAAAAAGACAAGAAAATTGACACCAAGGAGCAAGAGCAACCTAAGAAAAATTATACAAGGATAGACAGTGAGACCTTAAATGAGCTCAGAAAAAAGGGATTGTGCTTTACATGCAAGGAACCTTACACAAAGGATCACAAATGCTCAACCAAGCCTAAGGTACTGCTAATAGAGTACCAATCTGAAGAAGATGGTGAATCAGAAAAATCAAACCAGCAAGCTTATTTCGTAGAAAGTGAAGGTGTAAAGACATCAAAAGAAAGTGGTAAGGTCTGGGACCATGATGGGACACTTTTCCAACTCCATAGTTTTCATGAGAATCAATCACTGCATATTAGAGGTGTGATACAAGGGCAGCGTATGGTAGCATTGATTGATACAGGTTTTACCCATAACTTCATCGATGAGGGCTTAGTGGCATGAAGAGGGCTTCAGACACAGGAGGTTGGTGATTTTAGAGTTATGGTAGCCGATGGATTTACTATCTAGTGTACCGGGATGGTTCCTCAGTTGAGCATTCAGTTGGGAAGTCATGAAATTAAGGAGGACTTCTATGTGGTGAACATAGGAGACACGGATGTAGTTATGGGCATCCAGTGGCTACGCTCTTTGGGGGAGTTTACTCTGAACTTTTAGACGCTGGAGCTGAAATTTCAATATGAAGGTAAGAGTGTGGTTTTGAGAGGGTTGTCACATGGTGGGCCACATGTGGAGTCTAGCAAAAGAAAGGGAAAGGACATGGCAGCAGCCTTTAATGCATCTTTAGAGCTGTTCAATGTACCTATGAACACTAGTATCAGGTTTGGTAACGTTGAAAATAATAACACACCTTTGGGAGATTGTATTGTTGGAAGCACTATGGATGAGGCCTTCAAAACAATAAACAATGACGATTGCAGTGATGTTAACAAAGGCGGTTTGAGTTTTGATTCTTAGGATCAGTTGATGGACGGAGATATTTGTGTTGACATGTATGGTGATGAATTGGTAAATGAATTATTTGGAGAGACAACATCATTGGAGGAGCACAAAGAACACAACAATCTCCCTCCTAATACATGGAATCTTGGTGAGATGGTACCTCAATTTGACAAAGAACCTAATTGGGATGAATTTATTTTGTATTATGGAGCTATTCCAATTTCCACTCCGCAATTATGCACGGTTAATGGCATTGGTGATGATGTTGGTCTTGATCTTGTTCTTGAGGACAAACCAAGTTTTACTTTGCATGTAGTTGAACATGAGCAAGGACCTAGCAGATTTGCTGATTTGGATTCACAATCAGCTCTTGAGGGTGGTCAGCAGTTGCTTTTTGACAATCCCTTGTTTGAGATAGGAGCTAAGAGGGTACATGACAACCCTCTTTTCAAGTTGGATGATGAGACAACTCCTAGTTGCACCAATGAATTGGATGAAAATAGCAAGGTTTGGGACCCAGGTGCAGTTTCTAGTCGTGATGTGTTGTCTCAAGGATGGACTAGTGGGGCGACTTCCAACCTTGGTGCCCCGGCACACTTTCCGATCAGCTTACATACAATTTCATTTTGGGATCCGCAGTTGAGTTGGATGGTTCCTCCAATTCAACAGTTGAATTGTGCCCGGTTGAGCTTGGGTGTCAGTGATGATTTGGTACTAGGGGATGATTCTTCAACTTATTCCTTGCTTACCTCACCTACGTATCCAATGGAATCACGGATTTATTACTGCTGCCCACACTTCCTTGAGTTGGTTATATAGACATTTCTCGTTGAGTAGATTGATTTCGAGTTGGGGCAGCTGGTTGTGAGTACCTTTTCGGATACAGTGCCCACATTATCTACTTCCATTTTGGTGAGTGGCACTTACTACAATTACCTCATGGCGAGAGCATACATTGTTTTGGTTGATGGTTTATTGATTGCTGCAATTTGGGATAGGAGAGTACAGTCTAAGCACATTGGATTGACAATGATGTTCAGTGTGATACAGCTTCAGCATGATGCTTCCTTTCTGAGATTCACTTGGAACCCGGGATTCACACTGAGTTTTAGAGCAACTACCATTTGGGATGAGAGAGCCAATGTTGATTTACTAGAGCTTACTCCTATGGCACTTCAGTTTGGTTCTATTGAGGGACATTTTTTTGAGGAGAGGATTGATTCTTTGCTGTATTTTATCACTCTTCTTGCTGGAGTTTTTCAGGAGGCCTCATATGTTGGTACCTCATGGGACAAGGAATTGAGCAGATGGAGCTACAAAGCTCCTAGATTTATTTGGGACCCCGAGATCATTTCCGGTTTCAGTGTGATTCTGATTGTTGGTTGCAGGGCTTTTCTGGCATTTCTTGAGGACAACCAATCTTTGGGAAGGGCAGACTGTAATGTCCCCATTTTCGATGTCCTCTGTCGGATTGGTCAGATTCTGATACACTTACTATTTTTAGTAAGTTCTATTTTTAGCAGAGGGTCTGGTACTATGCTTCAGTCCTCAGTGAGCCCTCTTGAGCACCTCAGTTTCTCTCCAGCTCGAGTTTCTTCGCGCTACTTCCTATTTTTAGTACTTTCTCAAAATAGTAAGTCAACTAGGGTAAGCGGAACCAGGTCAGGCTTACCAAGTCAGGCTTGTCAGCAACACATATTCAGTTAGTATAAAGTTACTAAGGTTAAAAGGTTAAATCATTTAAATATTTGATTTATGCTTCGAAAAGTGAGCTTTATTAAAGTAACTTTATATTTTATTATTGAGGTGTCATAAGGGGACCAATTTGAACCATGGTGCCTAATGCAATCACCTTAAGTTGTTTTTGAAGCATCTAAAATGCTTTTGAAGACTAGATAAGGACTGGACACCCAAGCATAGAGGTGAATTAAAAATTAAAATGAAAAGCTAATGTTTTGGTGGAGATTTATTTTAAATCAAAATTTTAATGTTTTCAAAAGTGGCGTTGGTTTTAGGGCAAGCTTTGGTTGCCCTAATTTCATGTTGAGATTTTTTTAAGTCTTTTTGAAAACTTCTTTTTGGCATGGATGTTTTGATGACTTACAGAGGTGTTGCTAGTGTTATACCAGAGGACTGAGAAACGGATTCAAGGATGAAAACCCTTGTTGTCTAAGACTAGTTTCGGCAATGAGAGACCTGCTCAAGCTAGTGAATGGTGGTTTCAATCAGGAATCACATCTGGGCGAAAAAGATGAAGATTTTCAAATTCTTTTGACTGGGTTTCAATTGGGTTTTTGGTGTGGACTTGTTTATTTTCAGTGTGGAGTGGATTTCTTGTGATTTTGGAGAGTTTTACTTCAATTAGTATATCAAAATGGGTATTGTATCAATGAGAAGCTATCTCCATGGCGATTTTAAAGGGTATTCATTTGCAATTTTTAAGTGAATTTTTTATTTTATGGAGAAGATCGAACTTCTCAGGGAGGGACAGCCTTTGTGGTGCTGGTTTTCAATTTGTAATCTGTTTTAAGTTTGGCTTCTGTTGCTGGTGATTGAAGTTTATCTGCAGCGATTTGGGGTTGCCTGAAAGCAAGGTGAATAGGGCCTTATTCTTGCTTCAGCTCATTGCATCTTGGAGGGTTTAGAATCTGCTGCCAGGCGCCCAGTTTGATAATTATTTCCAGATTTTTTGAGTGTGGTTTTCAAGTTCTGTTTCTTCTAATGTGGAGGGCTGATAATGAGATGTTTGGCATTGGGAATGTATTGGGTTTGATGGTATTCTCCTAGGTGCAGTTCGTGGCAATTTGAAAATCATTGCTGCTGCTATATGCTTCTTAAACCAGGTCTGAGTTAGCTTTCTCTGAGTCTGAAAATTGTATTAAAAAGGGACTGAAATTTCTGTTACATTTCCTGAGCAATATAAGACTGAAAATGTTTGTAAATCTGCTTTAATATGATCAATGAAAAATCTGATTATTGAATGGAATGAAAGTTATTTCTTAGCAAGTTGCTTGTATGTTTCAGTCTCAAACTGTTATGCATCTTTTGGCATCATCGAATCATGAATGGTGTAAAATTTTAATGATCAGATTGAATGCACAGAAATTAATTCAAATCAGACACAATAACACAGCAGATACCCTGGGAAAACCCTCCTCTTGAGGGAGAAAAACCCAGCAACAATATATCTCTTATATATTGAATGATAACAATAATTGTCTTCTTTACAATGGACTAATATCAAGGTCAGATGTATATGCACCACAGTCTGATTTAACACAGATACAGAATAACACAGTCTATTGATGAAGATCTCAGCCTTCTACCAAGAACAACGAACTTCACATGAGACAACTCGCACTTGAGAACTACGAACTTGATGAACTGAATGAATGATAGAACAATGAAACACATTGAATATTTATACAAGTGGAAAGGTCGTCACACTTCAAGATAAGTCGTCCTTCATTGAAGAATGCACCCCTTCAATAAATCGCGTCCAATGAACAAGAAGACATCCTCATAAGAAATCGCGTCACTTCATTAAAGGAGTCGGCATACATAAAAAATCGTGCCTCTTCATTTTGTCTTAACAAATAGATATGACTCTTAATGATTGCACCTCTTTGAGTCTTAATAAATTAAATAGCATAATGCTATCATTTAATTTATTATCAAGAGAAGATCGCTAGAATATTATTTCGATGCTGCATGTTATCATTAACACTCCCTCTCAGCTAGAGAGAATACTTCCAGCTGCTCAAGACAAATCACCTCATCGTGATGTCTACCACTATGGCTACAACCATAAGTGAACAAGAAGAATATCACCTCATCGTGATATCAGATATCGCCTCAACACGATATCAACCATAATGGCTACAACCATACTATGGTAAGTACAAGTGTTCATCACTTGCGTGATGTTGTCACCTCAACATGACTTTCACCATGACTCTCTCAGAGGGTGAAACACAAGTACAACATATGTCATGGAGTCACACACATGACATCCACCATGACTCAGCTCAGAGGGTGGAAACAATGGCTTTCACCTCAAATCTCAAGGAGAAATGCATTAACAAGGGCTTACCTCAAATTCCTCCGTCGAGAAAAATGCATTAACAAGGGATTTCACCTCGAACTTCTCACAGAGAAGAACTCATTAAACAGGCTCACTGATAGAGACTCTTTCTCAGTCAAGGTTGGATTCTCCACCATACCAAGCTTGTCTCGAAGTACACAAACTTTATCCTAGAGAGGCTTGGTGGAGAATATGCCGTTTGCTCATCGTCTGATGTACCTCAATCAAGCCTTCCGTAGTACCATATCTCTAATATAGTGGTACTTGATCTCAACATGCTTGGTTCTGTCATGAAACACAGGATTGACAGAAAGCTTCACACAACTCTGATTATCACAATGAATGATAGTAGGCTCCATTGATTGTTCAAACAATCTGCAAGGAGCTTACGAAGCCATTCTTTGCTTCCCCAGTTGCTGGCTGCAATATACTACCACAGCTCAGTACTACGTGATGAGCGCTGCGAGAAATCATAGCGTAACCCAAAGGAAGCAAACGAGGTGCTCTTCCAATCTATGACACCTTGAATCACGTATAGCCATAACTCCAAGTCCATGATCCAAGAATGCCTCAACCCATATCCAACTGTGCCTCGCAAGTATCTCAGGATATGTTTAGCTGCAACAAGATGTATCTGTCTCGGATCACACATAAACTGGCTAAGTGCACTCACTGCATAGCAAATATCAAGTCTAGTATTAACTAGATACATCAAGGACCCAATCAGTTGTCTGTACAATGTAGGATCCACCAAGTCTGAACTAGCTGCAGCCTCCTTCAACTTATGTAGGTTGGTCTCCATGGGTGTAGACATGAATTTGCAATCCATCATACCAAATCTCCTGAGTATATCAATGGTGTACTTTCCTTGACTTAGAATCATCTCATTTGGTTTCTACCAGACTTCTAATCCAAGGAAGTAATGCATGAGCCCAAGGTCCTTCATCTCAAATTCTGAAGTCAACTCCTTCTTGCACTCGAGAATTAGGTGATCTTCTCTAGTGAGAATCAAATCATCAACATATAATACCAAAATTAATGCATCACCAATGATTACCTTGAAGTAGAGATTTGAATCAGCATCATTCTTCAAGAAACCCAAACTTGACAGGTAACGATCAATCCTTTCGTACCAAGCGCGAGGAGCCTGCTTAAGACCATACAAGGCCTTCTTCAACTTGCAAACATGTGACTCCTTCCCATGAACCTCAAATCCATCAGGTTGCTCTATATAAACTTCTTCCTCAATCACTCCATTGAGAAAGTTGTCTTCACGTCCATCTGGTGAATCTTCCATCCTCTAGATGCAGCAATAGCAATAATGGTTCTGACAGAAGTATAGCGAGCAACAGGAGCAAATGTTTCTTCATAATCAACTCCCTCTTTCTGAGAAAACCCACGAGCCACAAATCTTGCCTTGTACTTCTCAATGCTCCCATTTGCAGCATGCTTAATCTTGAATAGCCATTTAGAAGATACCACGGACTTGCCCTCGGGTCTAGGAACAATGTCCCAAACATCATTCTTAAGAATTGACTAATACTCCTCTCACATAGCATCTTTCCAAACCTGATGACTGGATGCTTCCTCAACATAGGTAGGCTCGGATTCTATAATCTGACTCATTAAGGCAACATAATTGGAAAACTTATGTGGCCTTTTACTTTCTCTGAATGTGCCTCTAGGAGCTGCAAAACTTTCAGCCTCTTGCATAGTACGCCTGGCCCATAGAGGTCTCTTTCTCCCAATAATAATGTCAGTAGGTCCATCAGTAGCTTCCAAGGGTTCAACAGGATCAATATCTTCTTTTGGTTCTGAGGTCTCCCTCTGAATCTCAAGAGTATGGTCAACTTCCATATCCTGAGGAGACTCTTCATTATCAATCTCCTTATGAATCCCCCTGGATCTCCTGAATGCAACATCTTCCTCGAATGTGACATCCCTACTGATCTCGATCAACTTCTGTCCTGGAATGTATATTCTGTAGGCTTTTGATGTCTCACTATAGCCCACAAATATTCCCTTCTTGCTAGAAGGCTCCAACTTAGTTCTTTTTTCCTTTGGAACATGAACATGGACAGGACATCCAAAGATCCTCAAATGACTAACTTCAGGCTTTTTCCCTGTAGAGGCTTCTTCTGGAGTCATATTCTCCAAGATCTTATGAGGACTTATGTTTTGTACATATACAGTCGTCCTGGAAGCTTCTGCCCATAAGAAGGTTTGCAAATCTTGATCATGAATCATGGCCTTCGCTGCTTCCACGATCGTCCTGTTCTTTCTTTCTGCAACACCATTCTGTTGAGGATTATAGGGGACACAGAACTCCCTCTTAATCCCTGCATCAATACAAAAATTCTGAAAGTTGTCGGAGGTGTATTCTCCACCATTATCAGATCTGAGGACCTTAATTCTTTTACCAGAAAGATTTTCTACCAAGGCTTTAAATTCCTTAAATCTATCTAACACTTCCTCAAACTCTTTAGTTTTCAAAAAATAAATCCAAGTCTTCCTAGAGTGGTCATCAATAAAAAGAACATAATACAAGAATCCACTCGAAGACGAAACAGGCATAGGACCACATAAATCAATGAATAAGGTCTAAAATACACTTAGATCTATTTTCACTACTATGAAAAGGGGCTTTTATATTCTTACCCAAAGCGCAACCCTTGCAAGTACCTTCGTGCTCCTGGTTGAACTTAGGAAGGCCCGACACCATCTTCTCCATGATAGGTAAGGCTCGGAAGTGTAGGTGAGCCAATCTCCGATGCCAAAGATCACATAGACTTGAAGAATCATGAACCAACGCTTGTAAAGGACGTGTGCAGACTCTGTAAAGACTTTCATGTCTAACTCCAATTACTTGAGCATCCTTGAAGCTAGAGTTCTCCATCCATACTAGAACTTTGCCTTTGGAGAAGGCAACTTGATATCCTTTATCTTCCAAGGCTGAAATAGAAATAAGATTGCGCTTGATTCCAGGAACATAAAGAACATTACTCAACTGAAGTGTGATGTCGGAATCCAAATGAAGTGTAGAGGTCCCAATTCCTTTCTCGGAGTAGCTAGCATCATCTCCAATAATGACTTGTTTAGAAGACTCCTTCTCCACCAAACTTGATAAGTGCTCCTTAAAACCAGTGATGTGTCATGAAGCACCATTGTCGATCAGCCAAGTGTTGGTGTCGGTAGGTACACTGCTTGACAATGCCGAGTAGAACAAATATTCACTTGAATCCTTTTGTGGAGAGGCTTCATCAACATCCGCAACGGTGACTTGTTGCTTAGGTCTAGTTGGACAATACTTAGCGAAGTGCCCAAACTTATCACACCTAAAGCATTGAATCTTGGACATGTCTCTCTTCTTCTTGAAAGGAGGTGCATCATCATTTCCCTTGTCTCAATTCCTCTTGAAAAATCCTTTCCTTCCTATTTTTCCTTTCTTCTTCGAAGCATGGGAGGCGAAAACATGAATATCTTCATTCTTTGAACTTTGACCAACGCCTCTAGCCACCAACCTTGATTCTTCTTGAATACAATCAGCCCTTAATCGATCAAACTTAGGAAGTTTGGATCTTGCACTAATTCCTTGAATGTAGGACTCCCATTATAATGGAAGACCATTGAGAGCAAGCATCGTTAGATCTTTATCATCAACCACATGACCAATTGTAGAGAGTTGATTTCTCAACTCCGATATTCTCATGAAGTAGGCAATCACTGTTTCTCCTTTCGCCATCTTCACATGGTGAAGTTGTTGCTTCAGTGCAAGAGCCCGGCTGGTGTTGTTGATTTCGTACATCTCTTCTAATGTCTTGAACATCTCCCTTGCAGTCTGCAACTTGGAAACAATAGGGACAATGTGGTCTTTTACGGAATCAACCAACAACTTATTTGCTTTGATGTCTTTCTTCCTCCATTGCAACTTCGCTTCTTCCTCTTCAAGTTCGGAAACCTTGGTCTCCGCAAACTCAGCCAAATCATTCTCTTCCAATGTGAGCATGATTCTAAATCTCCATGAGGTATAGTTTGATGCTCCTTCGAGTCTATCCTTGATCTGCAATCCGTTCACCATCTTGATTGATGTAAGGATAGACAAAGAACTATAACAAGAGAATAGAGTATCACTGTGAAAAACAAATCTGATCACGATCTCCTCAAACCCGCTCTGATACCATGTAAAATTTTAATGATCAGATTGAATGCACAGAAATTAATTCAAATCAGACACAATAATACAGCAGATACCCTGGGAAAACCCTCCTCTTGAGGGAGAAAAACCCAGCAACAATATATCTCTTATATATTGAATGATAACAATAATTGTCTTCTTTACAATGGACTAATATCAAGGTCAGATGTATATGCGCCACAGTCTGATTTAACACAGATACAGAATAACACAGTCTGTTGATGAAGATCTTAGCCTTCTACCAAGAACAACGAACTTCACATGAGACAACTCGCACTTGAGAACTACGAACTTGATGAATTGAATGAATGATAGAACAATGAAACACATTGAATATTTATACAAGTGGAAAGGTCGTCACACTTCAAGATAAGTCGTCCTTCATTGAAGAATGCACCCCTTCAATAAATCGCGTCCAATGAACAAGAAGACATCCTCATAAGAAATCGCGTCACTTTATTAAAGGAGTCGGCATACATAAAAAATCGTGCCTCTTCATTTTGTCTTAACAAATAGATATGACTCTTAATGATTGCGCCTCTTTGAGTCTTAATAAATTAAATAGCATAATGCTATCATTTAATTTATTATCAAGAGAAGATCGCTGGAATATTATTTCGACGCTGCATGTTATCATTAACAAATGGCATGTGTGAACTTCAAACAAACAAGTCAGAAAACAAACACAAACCTTCGTACAGCAGTTGGTGAGAATCAGAAAACAAAATATATATTATTATATTATTATATTATTATATATTTGGGGGTTGATTATTATAGAAGCAGTCGAATTTGCCATTCTGCATTTGGACGGAATAGCACACGAGTGGTGGCATCATGGAGTTGTGACACAGGGATCTAATCTTGTCACCACATATTCTAATTTCACACAAAAACTTATATAGAGGTTTGACAGAAAAGATCCCGAAATGTACTTCAAGGAATTAACAAGCTTAAGGCAACAAGGAACCGTGGATGATTATGTGGCAGAATTTCAGAGACTTGTTGTGATGGTTCCTGATGTGTCAGATAAAGGCCTCATGTTCTTATTTATTGAGGGTCTATCAGAATCGTTTCGTGGGTTGGTGAGAGCCCTAGAGCCAGCATCATTGGAAGAGGCCATCCATAGAGCTTTAAACCTTGAAGGATCCACCTTCAAGAATAAACCAATGGTCAAGAGAACTCCCATGGAGCAGCAAAGGAAACCATTCCAAAAGGGAACTCATCCTCCTAAGAACTTTACTCCAGGGCCTAGTGGAACCGACATGTCCAAGAGCGAGCTCCATCGAAGAGGTTTATTCTTCCATTGCAGAGAACCTTGGAATGACAACCATAGATGCTTCGGAAAGGGCCAAATCCACTACATCGAGGTAGTTTCTGATGATGAAGGGGAGATTGAGGAAGGAGGAAATGAGGAAGCTACTAATGAGGTTGGACAAGAAATAACCATGGAAGGAGAACCTAAGGGAGATACACTTGCATCACTTTCAAGAGCACCGCGATACCATTCACTTCGTGTCAGAGGGGTTCTTCAAGGACAGAGAGTGACAGTATTGATAGACAGCGGAGCCACTCATAATTTCATTGACAAGAGGACCGTGGCTAAGTTACGCTTGAAGGCAAAAGACTTTGAAGGATTTGATGTTGCAGCCGCAGATGGTAACATCCTTTCTTGCACTAGCCGGATTCAACAGATGGAGTTGATCCTAGGAGGACACAAGGTGAGAGATGATTTCTACGTTGTTGACATTTGTGATACAGATGTGGTGTTGGGAGTACAATGGCTACATTCACTTGGGGAGTACACCACCAACTACCAAACCATGGAGTTGAAGTTCAAACATGAAGGGAAAGAGATTGTCCTTCAAGGCCTTTCCAGGAATGGCCCAATGGTGGTTTCAACTAAAAGAATGGAGCGATCTTTTCGGAGAGATGAGGTAGCTTGGGCAGCAGAATGTTTGATTACAGATACTGGGCCTCCAAAGGAAGAAAGAACCTACCCTATCGACATCCAAACCATTCTAGATAAGAAGTGCAAGGTATTCCAAGAGATTCCATCCAAACTGCCACCTGATAGAGGATTCCAACATGTGATCGAGCTTGAGGGGGGAGCCAATCCCATCATCACCACTCCCTACCGACACCTGAGGATGTACAAAGAGGAAATTGAGAAGGCAATCAAGGAGTTGTTGGACATGGGACACATTCGTCCGAGCTCTAGCCCTTTTGCTTCGTCCATTGTGTTGGTCAAGAAGAAGGATGGGACATTCAGGATGTACATTGATTATAGGGCCCTCAACAAGAAGACAATCAAGAATCGCTATCCCATTCCCAGGATCGATAAGTTGATAGATGAACTCCATGGTGCAGTATACTACTCCAATATTGATTTGAGTTCAGGGTATCACCAAATCAAAGTGAGGGAGGAGGATGTGCACAAGACAGCTTTCAGATGTCACTACGAGCACTATGAGTTCCTAGTCATGCCATTTGGATTGACCAATGCTCCTGCCACCTTCCAGTCATGTATGAATCAGGTATTCATTGTACAATTGAGGAAATTTGTTCTGGTTTTCTTTGATGACATCTTGATCTATAGTAGGACTTGGGACGATCATTTGAAGCATATAGAGGAGGTACTTGACATTCTGGAGCGTCATTCATTTTATGCCAAGATGTCCAAATGTGAGTTCGGAATGACAGAAATTTTGTACTTGGGGCTTAAAATTAGCGCTCAAGGGGTCTGTTACATCCCAAATTGTGACGTTACAATTTACAATCATTAGATAGAGTAAATGTGAATTCTGGAGGTGAATTAATGATGCTTATACCTTGTTTTCAATATGAATGATGTTTCATTTGATGTTATTCTTGGTGAAATACTGCATAAAGGAGAATAGAAGGTTATTGATTTATGAATAATCTAACTTTTGAAATGTTTCATGTATTATGCTTTGTTATGAGCATATGACTGCCGATGTCATGCCATGGTGTGCAGGTATGAAGACTGATCCTCCAGACAAAGGAGAGATATCACTTGGGGAGGAACTTGGTCGGGTAAGCAGTAACGAGTACCAAATGAGCATACACACACGTCAGTATAGGTTCTGAGAAACCAAGTCAGTTATGTTGGTCTAGATAAGTCATCCTTAGGCTTGGAGTTATGTTTACTTCTTTATGCTTTGAAAAGTGATGATTACTTATTTGTTTGACTTACTATGCTTTGACATGATTTGGAAAAACGTGAATGGATATACGTTAAAAGGTCAAGTGAGTATGTGTATACGTGTACGCGTATCCATATGAATATACATGTCAAATACATACATATGCTCGGCAGATGGATATGCCCATATATACGTAATGACATGATATACATACATTTATGTGTACACTGCGTACAGAGAAATACATCCTAATAATAATATTATATTATTATTCCCTATTAACTTTATGTATATATATATATATATATATATAAATATCGGGTTGCTGACTGGCTCACGATATATTTATATATTTGTTAAATATATATTTAAGTAATTAAATATTAACGATTATATATAAAATTATTATAGTTATATTAAATATAAATATTTAAAATACTCGGGTATTTAAATATTTATGTGTTAATATATTTAAAGACTATAATAGTATTTTATAATAAAATAAATAAGGGAACTATATTTTGTCTAAGGGATTTACTTATATATTTATGTATAAATATATAAGGTGATTATTTAAATACATAAAGAATGTATAAATAATAATATTTTTGTAAATTTTATTAATTAAATGTATTAATATTAAAATTAATATTTATTTATATATAAATACGTTTATATAAAAATAAATAATAATGTTTAAAATAATACATTAATAAGTAAAATATACAAAAAGAAATTATTAAAACAATTTCAAATTAAAAGAATGAAATTCGCATTTTATTTTAAAGTGTTAAAAATTGAAGAAGGAAATTCGTGATTTGTAAAAAAATGGAAGTTCAAATATTTAAAAGATTACCATATGAAATATTTAACTTGTACATTTGAAAAGAGGCGAAATACTTTTAAGGAAACTTTTGGAAAAATTCGAATTATTGCAAATGAATGAAAATAAAGAAAAGATGAAACTCACCCGTGAAAATGGCGGAGGTCCCTGCACAGCTGGGAATGAAAGAAGACAAATTCAAAGCTCAAAAACCAGAAAATAGCAACAAACTACTGAGCTGTGTCGATTTGGAACTTGACCTAGTACGCAGCAAAAATATCATGGAAAATTCTTACGCCTGGCAAGAAAAACGTGGCTGTAGATTTCGTTTTTATTGCAAGTTGAAATGTTCTTCGAATTGCTGGCTGTATAGAAGTCGAATCATCATGGAAGAACATGACTAAGGGTTTGGATAAATGGCAAGTAGCATTTTGACTGAGTAAACATTGAAATCTGTCAAAATACATGCCCAGAAATGGGGAAACTGTTTTAACTACGGCCTATAAATACTTCACAAACTTTCATTCAAAGGCACTTCGGACTTTCTCTTCATTGACGCCCAGCCATTCTTTGAGATATCAGTTGTAGGAAGTTTGTGATTACCAAGCCATTAAGTTTAGAATTCCGTTTTTCTGAGCTGAGACATTTACCATATTACTACATTTTCTAAATATTGAGTGAGCAAGATATAGAGAGCTTGGACAGTATTTGACAAGCAATTGCAGCATTACAGTCTTTGATACTATGTGAGAATTAAGAGTCATTGCTGGGAAAATCTTCTATAGTGGAGTGCCATTGTGAAAGAGTGATCTTGGAGTGCCATTGTGCCATTGTGAAAGAGTAATCTTGGAGTTCACCGTACTCTTTGAATATCAGGCATGACTTTCTATTTCTTTGTAATTTTTGTTGAAAGGTTACATTTTCTTTATTGTGTGTTTGAGATATCAAATAGTTCAAAGCTATTTAAGAACTGATTGGGAAAACTTTCTTTGTGCATTCCATTTAAATGTATAAGAACTTTAAATTAAGGGGATAGTGAAAAGGGAATCAAATGATTAAAGAGCTCAAGGGTAACTGAACTTAATCTGCATTATATAGAGAAGGGTTTTATATGCAATTAGTTGTTTTTGCAAACTTTGTATGATCTCTATATGGAGAATACGTAGATATACTTATTTACTACTAGGAACGAAATGAAGGTCTAGTCAAGTATGGTCTTTTAGCTTAGGTTATTAGATAACTGAGTAAGCTAAGTACTCCTAGGACAAAGATTTCCTGAATAGGAGGAATAAAATAAAGACACTTGTAGACTGTTCATCTCCATTAAGTTAGTATGATTGTAGGATGTCTGGGATGACGGTTTCATCCATTGAAGGACAAAAACCTATGCGTAGAGTAAGGAAGCCTCAAGTCAAATCGGCCCTGAGTAGTGTTTATGATAGATGACCTTCATTCGAAGTACTGAATGAGAATACTTTGGCCAAAGTAGTGAAAGGTACGACATCCACCTAGATGTGAGATAGTTGAGACTACACTGTCAGTTCATTGTGATCCGAGTACTAGATCGAGATTGTGAAATAGCAAGGTTCTAGTTGAGGGACACAGACTATGCTCAGTTGGTAATCGTTAAAGGATACCCTACCAATCTCTTCTTCTTCGAAGGGAGGGCCGTCATTGCAAAATGATCGTGCGGGGGACCGCATTATAAGTCCGTGGTTGGCGGAAAAGCCCAAGTGATGTTTCTCCTCCACGGCCGATGTACCAAGATTTGAAAGGACGGATTCCTGGACCTTCTTACTTCTATTTGTGCAAAAGCTTACGAGCTATGTATGTAACTGTATTACTTTTTAACTCTGATTTGTATTTGCAATGAAAATGAAAATCATGAGGAAACATATTGTAACTTGTACGTGTTTATCAATAAAGAAAGGAAGAAATTTTATTGTATTATCTTTGTTATATGTTACTTTTACATGTTTTAAGTGAGAATTGGAAAGTTTTTAATTTACGCAGAATTGGGTCGTTATAGGGTCAGTGTTGATGAGGAGAAGATCAAGGCAATTCAAGATTGGCCTAGACCCAAGAACTTAACACAATTGAGAGGATTTGTGGGCCTATGCAATTACTACATGAGGTTTGTGAAGGGCTTCTCACTACTTGCAGCTCCATTAACCGACTTGACAAAGAAGGGGGCATTCTCATGGAGTCCTACAGCGCAGCAAGCTTTCGATAAGCTTAAGGAGGTAATGAGTTCATGCCCCGTCTTGGCTATTCTATATTTCTCACTTCCTTTTGTACTTGGGTGTGATGCTTCGGGAGAGGGCATTGGGGCAATTTTGATGCAAAATAAGCATCCCATAGCATACGAGAGCAGGAAACTTAAATTCAGAGGTCTTCTCTATTTATGACAAAGACATGTTGGCTATCATGCATACCCTTGCCAAATTCCGGAAGTACTTGGTTTGTGGTAAATTCGTGGTGAAGACAGATCATAACAGCCTTAAGTTCTTCCTCAATCAGCGTGATTTCAATGATCGGCAACAAAAATGAATAAGCAAGCTTCAAGCCTATGATTTTGATATTGAGTATGTGAAGGGAAAAAACAATGTGGTGGCTAATGCACTCTCTAGTAAACCCTATTTATACTCTATGTCTAATATATTTGCTGATTGGAGGGCTACTATAATAACCGAATATGCCAAAGATTCCTTTGCTACTGATATTTTGGAAGGGAAGATACTTGATGATAGGTACAAAGTGATTGAAGACCTCATCCTCTACAAAGAACGAGTGTATCTTGTACCAAATTCTAAGGTCGAGGAGAGAATCATGAGAGCTTGTCATGACACCCCCCTTGCTGGTCATCCGGGTTTCTACAAGACGTACAAGCAAGGGAACGTTTCTCATGGAAGTGACTAAAGAACGATATTTTGCAGCATGTTAGGGAGTGTTTGGTGTGCCAACAAAACAAGAATGAGCATATTTTACCAGTTGGTTTGTTGTAGCCCCTACCTATCCCAAATCAAAAATGGGAAAGCATCTCCATGGATTTCATCACGGGGCTACCAAAGGTGCAAGGTAAAGATTGTATTTATGTGGTGGTGGATAGACACACGAAGTATGCTCATTTTCATGCCATTACCTTAGAATTTAGGGCTCCTCAAGTTGCTGATCTGTTTTTTAGAGAAATATTTAGACTCCATGGGTTGCCAAAAAACATTGTGAGTGACAGGGACAGCAGGTTCATCAATTTATTTTGGCAAGAGCTATTTCGTTTGGCACACATAGAGTTAACTCCAAGCACCAACTACCACCCTCAAACGAATGGACAGACAGAGATAGTTAACAAGTGGATTGAAGGGTACCTAAGGAATTATGTGACAGGGCAGCAATCAGCTTGGGTGAAATGGTTGCATCTAGGGGAGTTTTGCTACAACACCAGACATCATATGTCCATCAGTATGTCTCCTTTTAAGGCACTTTATGGATATGATGCCACTTCTTTCATGGATTTGATTCTTGCAAATAGTAGAGTGTTGGGTGCTAGAGTTATGGTGCAGCAAAATGGGGATATTATGACAAATCTCAAGGAGAACTTGCAGCATGCTCAAAAACAGCAGAAAATGTATGCAAATCACCATAGGAGTGAGAGGGTTTTTGAGGTAGATGACATGGTTTACCTCAGGTTGCAGCCTTATAAACAGTCCTCCCTCAAAGGGAACGGTGCGGAGAAGCTGAAACCGAGATTCTATGGCCCCTACCGAGTTTTGAGGAGGATTGGGGAGGTTGCTTATGAACTCGAATTACCCTAGGGCAGCAGGATTCACAACATTTTTCATGTATCATGCCTAAAAAGGGCACTCGGACAGCAGATTACACCCTCCATGGAGCTGCCTCCTCTTGATGATGAAGGCAAATTGATACTCAAGCCAGAGACAATGTTGGATGTAAGGGAGAAGAAGCTACAAAACAAGGTTATACCTAAGTACCTGGTAAAGTGGAAGAATCTCCCTATCAAGGACGCAACTTGGGAAGGTGTAGAGATTTTTGGACACCCAAATCTGAAGTTGCTTGAGGGCAAGCAACACCCAGGCGAGGGGGACTGTCATGTCGCCGCATATTAAAGCTCTAATGCTCTAGCGGGAAAAGGTGTTTTTAAAAACCATCAAACATTTGAATTTTATTATTGAATAATAATTAATAAATTTAAATTATTTTAAATAATATTTAAATTTTCTCTGGGCCGACCCCTTGGAAGGCTCCAAATATTATTTGAATTTTGGATTTTCACTTTGGCTGACATCTTGTGTTGGCGTTGTAATGTCCCCTTCTCGAGCATGATCTTTCCAGTGACCGTTAGCCTATTCTGGAGACCCGTAGGCTATTCGGAAGGTGAAATTAGGGTTTCATGTTTCGAAGGATGCTCTTGCTTGAGGTTGGTTGTTTCAATGGCGGATTCTTTCTGGGTTTTCAGAGAGCTTCGCAGTGATATGTTGTTCTTGGCATTCTGAGCAATTTCAAGAATTTACTATTTTTAGTAAATTCTATTTCTAGCAGTGGTCCTGTTGGTTGCGGCTCAGTTGGTTTTCCATTTCAGACTGATCAGTTGGCTTACTCATTTTTGGCTCTGGGGCATAACTGGAGAGATAAGTCGAATTATTTTAATTAAATCATGTTTTAATGTTATATTTTAACATTGACCCCCTTGGCCTAGCAACTTCACTTTAAGTTGTTTTAAAAGATGTTCTTTATGGGTGAGCGCCTCATTGAAGGAATTAATTATATTTCTTAATGAAAGATTTAATCCAAGCATAAGTTGGACGCCAACTTCAAGGAAAAGATTAAGTTTATAAATTAGAGTCAAATATTGCTTGGGAAAGTGGGACGCCATCTATTGGAGGATTAGGGTTTGACTCAAGAAAAGAAGATTAGGGTTTCGAGAAGGTCAACTGGAAATTATAAAAGGAAGCCATTGGTTCTCATTTCATCATCTTTTGTCTACAGGAATGTTATGCTGCCGGATTGGCTTTGGGATTGCTTCGAGGAATGAAAGCCTCCTAGCTTGGCATTGCTTCTCGCTTGAAAGATAGTGACTAGTGGTGAGATAGTGTAGTTTGTGAGATTTGTATTGGGATTTGTGCATTGTAGTTAGTGTGTGGCTTTGTAGATCAGATTTATGCATATTAGAGAGATTCTGGAATTGCATTTTTAGTATAGCAGATTGTCCTTTTTATTCATAAGTCAAAAAATACCAAAAAGATCTTTTTGGGTACTGTTTATATCTCTTTGTCTGGGAAGGGCGCACCTTTGTCTTAAGTTTCAGATTTTTTAGAGAAGCATGGAATTTTTAAAGTAAAATCGCCCCTCTTGCTGGGCCGTACATTTCTGTACCTTCTTGGGTTTCGTGCAAAAAATAAATGTCAGCATTTTAAGTCTGTTTCCTGTTGTCATCTTGGGCGCCATCATATTAGGGGTACATTGCATCAGAGATCGTGTCATTTGAGTGAGAAATGAGAGATCTATGAGCTAATCATTGAATCTATGAGTTGCTGGTTATATGTTTAAAAGTGCAGTTCTGTCATAACAGATTTGATAAAATCTGCATCTTCCTTATTGGATTGGTGTTAAGAGATCATTGAAGGCTATGTGAAAGATTCCTTGTTGTTGCAACAATTTTGAAGAGCTCTAATATTTGATCTTGCAGGGATTCATAATTATTGTAAGCTGGCAGTAGTACTGACAGCAGTTCTTTAATCCTGCTTTTTCATGATTTGTAATACTCATCTTTACATTCTGTAATTGCAATTGTATTTCTTTATCTCCGCCCTATGGTAGCTCCTTTCCCACTCCGGGTTAGAAAGCACATTCTGGGTGTCAAGTACTTTTCAGCATTCTAGCTTATTTCCTTTAATCGCATTGTAATTCCTAGCATCTCCGTCATATGGTAGCTCCCATTCCATCTTGGTTTGGAAAGCACATTCTTGACGTCGAGTTATTTCAGCTTATTAGTGATAGGGATCCTCTGACCATATGATCGTCCTTCGCGGGCACATTCTTGGTTAGAGTTTTTGTATAAGCATTTCAATTCAGATCCTCTGACCAATGCTCACACCTTGCCCACGTCGGGATCCTGGTGTACATTCTAGTTAGAGTTGTTTCAGCATCGTTTTGGTTTAGAGCTAACCTTAACAGGTGCGTATTGTTTGTAACTTGCAATTAAAAAACGAAAAAATTTGGCTCGGAATATTTCAGGCATGCTAATGATGTATTTATATCGGGTGGTTGGCATCACTCAAGATCATCAAATTGTGGAAGACATCCTCTGTTGACAGGGACGGAGCCCTCTGCCAACAATCACAGGTGGGACGAAAACTTTCACCTAGATCATTTGTCTTCTACAGTTTATACCATCCTTTTCATCCGTAGCTCACACTCCTGATCATTCTGTTTCTATTTGCAGTGATCATAGTCAGGAGCGCACATAGCAGAGGCAATAGGATTGGTGCTGGGCGATCTGGCATTCGGCAGAGCTCTGGCTCTTGCCTCCTGCCCGTCACAGGACCTCCTTCAGGACCACGATACTCACTAAGCAACACGACTCAAGGAAACATTTGTTGAGGAGATAGATTGCGTCTTGCAACCAGGAATCAATCTTACACGTGAACACTGCCAAATCACAACTTCCAATTTAGCGCTTCGACTCCACACGGGCTCACCTCCAGAAGAGCGACTCCATACAAGCTCATCTCCAGCAGCGCAACCATAGGCATTCACTACCTGCGCAACTTCCTCCTGGCAGTGATCGGATCAGATTGGAAACTCTCTGTGTGTAATCAAATACCTCCAAATCAAAGACATTGGTTCTACCAAGCCTGTATTTCAAATTCGGCTATGTGCCTAAATCCAGTAATTCTATTGTGGATCAGATCATTGTTAACAAAATTGATAAGTGAATTCATTGGCCAATATATTTCAGATATGTGAGCTTGAATATTTCTACCTGGGGTGCATTTTTTTGTGCAAGAATAATTGTTGATTAAGCCTGTTTGTAATATCGTTTCCTGTACAAGCATTCTATTTTCAGTTGATTCAGTTTGTGTAAGAGTGCTTACTAGGCCAGCATCATTACAAAGGGACTCCTTATCGTCCCCAAGACTGCCAAGGCAAGTTGGGCATCCCTCAACCATCTCGGAGATGGCAACCCCACCCCAACAAGTGACATTTCAGTTTTTTTTAAACACTGTAAAAGAAAAAACTAACCTGCAAAACCTAACCCTATTATGCAAGAGGGTCCACCAACAACCCACACCCCTAAATAAATGATAAAAAGTAGCTCACTCTCAATTGAAATCACCATAAACAATTTGGTATTTGCAATAACCAAGAGAAAGAGGAAGAGGAAGTGTCTCCATCCACTTAAATCATATTAGTCAATCATCATTCATCAAGCCTTCAAGTTCAAGGCAACTTTAGAACTGAACTATCCACTCAAATCTTTGAATTTTCTTTTAGGATTGCAATAGGAATATTCAAGTAAATAAAATTTAAATGTCAATGAACAAATCATGTTGCTGGTTTTGTTTTTTTTCAAATTTTTTAGTTAAAAAAAAAATTGTTTAAAGTTTCAAATTCAATATTATATATGTTGTTCTTACTAGGGTTTTAAAATGTTAGATTTAGAGCTTTTTAATGTTGTTTTAGGGTTTTCTAATGTTGTTTTAGAATTTTAATTTTCTAAAGTTTATTTGCATAATGATAAATTAGATGGCTGATTATCATTTAATTTTTGTGTTTCCTCTACTTCTATTCCTCATACAATTTTATGTAAAAAAAAAGTGAAACAAAAATAAATTGAAAATTGGAAATTGTCTTTTAGTTTTAAACTTTTTAACTATTTAGCTTTTTAAGCTTTAAATGTTCAAATAATAACTATTTTTATTTTAGTTTTATTACTCAAATAGTCAAATAAGGATTGCATCTTTTGTGTATCATCTACTTCTATGCTTTGTATGACCTTAAGTTAAAAAAACAAAAGTGAAATTCTTGTTTGAACAAATAACTGATTATAATTTTGTTAGCATTTTAATTTGTTTTAGTTGTCAAACAACACATACAGTAGAACCATTTTTTAATTGTAAGGGGAAGCTCCCTGAGACCTAACTAAACCTAAAACAAAATTATAAACAGAATTTACAAGTTAACACACTATATATGATTTTAAGTAAATATCTAATTGACTATGTTTATGCCCCAGATGCAAGCACCAACCTATCAACAGTCAAGACCTGCAACGAGATTTTCAGATCTAAAGGAGGGTAATATATCAAGCACAAATGATAAACTCAACTTCTTACTAGCTAAATTACAAACCAATATTCTGTTGTAAACAAATATTGAGAGGAAAATGCAAATGAGTGCTAATTATTGGTTAAATCAAAGATGAAATATACCAAGCCAAATTTTTTCGATTTTTCAATTGCAAGTTACAATTAACAAGCACCCGTTAAGGTTAGCTCATAAACCAAAAACGATGCTGAAAGCAACTCTAACCAAAATGTACACCAAGATCCCGATGTGGGCAAGGTGTGAGCATTGGTCAGAGGATCTTAAAGGAAATGCTGAAACAAGAACTCTAACCAAGAAATGCGTCGGCGAACGACGAGCATATGGTCAGAGGATCCCTATCTATTGCAATACTGAAAACAACTCAACACCAAGTATGTGCTACTCAATCCAAGATGGAAATGAGGCGACCATATGGCGGAGACTAATGAAATTACAATGTAATTCAAGAAAACAGGTGGCAAGCCAGCCTCTTCCACTTATTCAGTGGGCAGTTACAAACATGATATTAGCAAGAATAAGGAAGATGCTGACAGTACTACTGTTCAGCTTACAATATGTTGAAGAATGCCTGCAAGATCAAGAATTAGAGATCCACCAAGAGCTGCAATAGTAAGGATGTCATTCCCAAGATCAAATGTGAAGTTCTAACACCCACCCATTACTCATACACAATTTTTCCCAAGTCTGATATGACAGACCAGCAACATGAATATCAGACCTGCCCTCTAATTCCTCAATAAAATGCTCATATCTCACTCAATACCCACCCAAATGAAGTGAAATCAAATGCTGGAAACTCTAAGAAGTATGGCGACCAAGATAGGAGACCTCAAACAACTCAAATACCCCTTATTTATTTCCTACACAAATCCCAAGGCAAACAGAATGGTACGGCCCAGCAAGAGGGGCGATTTCCTTTTATAAATTCAAGTTCTTCAATATAAAATCTGCAAATTGGTGCAAAGGGGCGCCCACCCTAGACAAGAAGAATTAAACAACACCCAGAATGATATCTTTTTGTATTTTTGAAATATGAATGAAAACTACAATCTGCTATGTTCTCAGCAACTCCAGAAAATAACATGAAAATGCAAATAACTGAACTACAAATGCATTAACTCACAACAAAGCAATCCTCACTACAAAACTCACTCAAAAACAAGCAAACCTCTCCACTAGGTGCTGTCTCACAAGCACGAAGTTGAGCCAAGCTAGGAGGCATTCATTCCTCGAAGCAATCCACTCACCATTTCGGCAGCATAACTTTACTCAAAATGTCAGATGATGCAAATGAAGACCAAGGCCTCCTTTTATAACTTTGTGAAGGCTCACCAGAAGCTTCTAGAAACCCTGCTTTTCAAATTTAAAATAACTCCTTTTCCCTCCAAGGATGGCGTCCCACTTTCCAAGGTCAATTTGACTTTTTTAATTTAAAAATAATCTCTCCAATAAGATAGGCGTCCCTTTTTCCCAAGCATTGTTTTTGCCTTCAGAAAATATTAAATCAATTACATGAGGCGCCACCCATAAAGACCACCTTTTAAAACAACATAAGTTCAATCACTAGGCTAAGGGGGGGGTCAACAGCAAAATATAACATTAGAATGTGACTTTATTAAAATAATTCAACTTATCTCTCCAAACGTGCCCCAAAGCCAAAGTTGAGCAATCCAACTGAACATACTGAAGTAGAAGGCCAATCGTGCCGAAACCAACAGGACCACTGCCAGAAATAGAATTTACTAAAAATAGTAAATTCGTGAAAGTGCTCAGAATGCCAAGAAAAACACAACACCGAAAAGCTCACGAAAAACCCAGAAGGAATCCGCAGTTCAATCACCAATCCGTGAGCAAAAGAAACCACCAACCAAGAAACCCTAATTTCACCACCGAGAAGCCTACGGGTCTCCAAAATAGGCCAACGGTCAACAGAAGAAGTCATGCTCGAGAAGGGGACATTACAAAAGACCAACAACTCTACATAAGCAAGAAAGAATTATATGGATGAGTATCACAAGATTTCAGTAAATAAATTGTTAAGTGATATGCAAAGTTACTACTTAATGAATAACAAGCATCAATTCAAAGCTTGACAAAGTTGCTCAATTCAATTTAATTAACAGAATACAAACATAGGATTAATAACCTCAGCATAAGCTACAACATAAGATTAGCATTAACTCAGATTCATTCACTTTCACAAAAACACAATATCTTGACTTCAAAGTTTAAATGAAAATTTCTGCAACATAAGTCTGACATTAACTCTCATTTACAATTTGTGCTTAAAGAACCTTATTTATAAGCTCTCAAGGGTAGCCTTTAGGGATTTGAAATAATAATTAAATATTCCCAAAATATGCCGTTTTAAAGCTATTCTATCCCTATCTGCAAAAAAGAAGAAATAAAACAAAGAAAACTAATTCTTAAACAATTAATAAAATAAAGGCCTAATAATTGGCTCATCTCTCTCTCCCAGAATAGGCACTATTGCCAAATGCTACTATGTTGGAAAAATAGAAACTTTTGGTACTTAGTGATTTTTAAAAACAAAGCAACTTTTGACTTGCAAACTTTGTCAAATCCTCTAAGACATGGTGAACTTTATCTAGAGCCTATGAAAATTGTTGAAAACTCATGAACATAAAACTAATGAATACATCTCCACTATCACTTGACAAACTGAAACTGGAACCTTGACCATGATGGATCCACTGATACCCTATCATGCTAATATGTCAATCTTTCTAATTTGGAAGCGTCAACCTTGACAACACTTAAATCTTTTCATAGATCTCGCTGGAACCCTAGGTTAGATATTATGCCAATTCTTTGCACTTGGAACCTTTCTTCATCAACAATTTGATCCATTTTTTTGTGATGATGACTAGAGACCTGAAAACAGCTTCCCCTTCATTGTATGAATTTGCCTGTGTGTGCCAGGGCTTTGGTATGCAAATCTTGATCCACTCAACCTGCTGAAAGGAAATGCAGCTGTTCCAAAAGCTTTCACAAACGATACTGAAAATTCTTTAAGAGACTTGCAAAAATAATGAAAAGGCAGCCCTATTTCTCCTGTATACAGCAGCAATGAATTGCTTATGAAGTTGATCATTGAACTGCCTTTATTTAGGCATCAAGTCTTTCTCCCATGCTTTAAAACTCTTTTTGTTTTCTACTTTCTGGCAACTAAAGATAGAAAGACGGAATTTTGGTGGAGCTGAGCCCACAAAAAGGTATGGTTGGATGAGTTTCTTGATGGTTTAGCCATCACAATTGTGCACTTTTGTTCTAAATGCTGTTCAAAGGCTGAGCACTGATCATTAAAATCTTTACCACTTTTTAATAGCCGGGCAGAGTTTTGACACTATTGCCTGCAGATAAGACACTGGCCAAGATTTTTACTAGAGATTTTGAAGTCCTCCTATGGCCAAAGTTTGTCCCATGGTCCTTAGGAAGAGCTAATTGTTGTACCCCTGCCGGAATTTTCTTAAAAAAATCATGTGAAATCCAAAATCTTAGTCGACCTTCTTTTTAGGCCTAAAAAGGAACAACCCAATTTGATTTAAAACACTGAGATATTCATGTATTTAGAAACTAGACTTGTCATTCATTTCACAAATCATCTACAATAGTCTTCCAAAGCAGGTAGCAGCAGAAAAGAGTAATTTGAAGAGCGGAAAGAGATAATGCATAGGAATAAGTGTCCTGTTAGGTTACAAATCAGGGGCTTGTGCAGAAATTTAAAGGAAGTAACAGCATAGACAGAGTGAACACCAGTTTTGAAGAGTAAACACGATAGATTTGAACCTAAGTGCACTTAACACGTGACTATGCCACTGCCAAAGGTATAAAACTCCTCTTCTAACAGCAAGGTGCACCTTTTAGAGATCATTGCCATCAACTTTTACTGCCAGCCAACAAAAGGATTATTTACAACTTAAGTTAGGTACATTTTTATGTGGCATAAACCAGCAAGATCGCCACCCAAAGTAGGGCTAAAACATCAGGAAAGCTTGCATGAGGAAGAAAGGAGGTTAATTGTCAAAAATGAATGCTGAGCACTGTTTTGAGGTGGCAATGCCACAGACAAATTTCACCCAGTATGTTAAAAGTAGCTAAAACCTTTTGAAGCTCTGCCTAAAGGGAAAGAGGAAATGATCCAAGTTTGGGCGCCCAATTAAGGTGGCTATGCCATCCCAAATCCATGCGAAGAATCCTTGAGAATGGGCAGAAAGGTTAGTGATCAGCACTTAAGGCAAATGGCAAAGTCTTAAATGATCCATGCCTAGTATAGGGAAAGGAACAATCATTCAGTGTGGTCCACATTTTGAGTGGCAAAGCCACTAGCAAGCTCTACCAAACATATGACAAGATGGCTATAGGTTAAGTGATCACATGGCATGAAAGAAAAAAACATTACAACATTACAAACACATGAAAGGACAACAATTACCAAGCTACGAATATAAAAAAACACACTAACTAAACAAAGCCGTTAAGAGGCTGGGAAAAATAACCACCCCTTCATTTAACTTAAGGTTCTAACTATGGCAACTTATATCATAAAAGCCTTTGAAGAAATTTCTCAAAGATCCATCGTTTAGGTGGGCAGGAATGGTCATGAAACAAAAAAAATAGCACAAATTAATTCATGTGCACTGGTTTTGGATGGTCTTTGTCCATAAGGAAAAACTTCTCCATACTCTACCTCCTCTTGAAGGTGTCTAGCATGACTCTGCAACTGTAGCACCTCTATAAGGATGGTGATCACCACATATCTGATTTGACCCTGTGCACCTGTCACTTTGGCATGCTCAACTTTGAACTCAGTCAAAGCATTATCCTCTGGGAAAGGCTAAAGTTGTTGAAGAAAAATTTCTATCACCTACTTTTGACTCTCTGAATTCACAATGGGAATCAACTATACAACTTTTGCTTGCAATATTACTACATCTTCTTCATCAGTTAAATCTTCATCCAATAACATGTCCAAGTCAAAATCTTGAAGCATTAGATCCTTATCAAAATATACATGTTGAAAAAAGCAATCATTCTTTGGGGACAAACTTTGCCATCCATCATCCCATAGAGGCAGGCCTTGGGCAAACTAGGTTTCTTTAGCTTTATCAGTGAAGTCAACTTCGAAGAATATGTCCTTAAGAGAGAGGAAGCAATTAGACTCTTCACCATTAATTTTGCAGCCTATCTCCAGTGATCAACCATTTTTTTTCTTCAGGCATACCCAAACCTGGCATCAGCACACTGACTACTATCGAATGCTCAATTCCTAGTTCTTAAATTTTGTCTTGTGCAAGTTCGTCAACTCAAAGGTAGATAAGAATTCTTCTAATACATCTTCCTCTGTCATGCTGTCAATATCTTGTTGCTTCACAAAAGTAGCTAGATTCTCATCATGCTCCACAGACACTCAGTAGATTTTATCTTCTACAAACAAGTGATATGCAGCTTCTTCTAACACAAAAGCTTTTTCTTCCCCATAGCAAATAGGCATGGCTTGAGAGGCAAACAGGAAATCTAACACTTGCTCCTAACTTATGAATTAAGGAACAAAGACATGCTCTTGGAAACAAGACCCCAACAATGACTTCTCCCATAGATATTCCTCATGTACTCTAATCTCTTCAAATCTTTCATGATTTCTTGATTCAATGGACATGAAGAATCGTTGAATGTACCTTTCTAGCACAAACTAGTCCATTTTGAAGATATCATGTCGTACAATCACCATCAAGCTCATCATAAAGGTGTTGAAGGTTGCCAAAGACCTTTGATTGTTTGATTTGGATGAAGCTATGAGTTGCATCATGTGGAGCATCTCTAGACAATTTATAGCACCACAATCTTTTGTCGCATGAAAGGAGCAAAAGGTGTTCAATTTGGCTTCAAAAGGTGCCTCCAATGCAAGTTTCCTAGGTGGAGGAGGTAAATCTAAAATGATTGTTTTTTGATATTCATTTGAAGCTTCCCCTAATACTACTATGTTCAACCATTCTACTAATTGCCTTTTAATGCTTGTCAAATCAATCATTACTTGTTGTACAAGAGGATCAACAAAAGTTGGAATCATGGACCTAATGAAGTCTTCTAATTTCGCCAATATTGATCATGTCATCTTCGATCTTGATTGCTTGTGCCTAGGCTTCATATAACTCGTCGATTGCATAGGTTTTGATTAGGAATGCAATCTTTGATGGAAGAGCATTGATAAAACAACTTTAAAAAAATTGTGGAGATGGCCTTAGAGAATTATTGATCCTTCCAACAAGTTGATTGAATCGTGCAACAAACTCCCTCATTGGCTCATCATTATCCTTCTTTGCATTTGAGAGTTGAGAAAAAAGAAAGTGACCATCTTCAATTGATTTAAAGCATAATAGAAATCTATCCCTCACAATTTCACAATTTGTGATGCAACTTGGAGCAAGATGATGAAACCAATTTGTTGTTACTCCAACCAAGCTTTCAACAAAAATTCTAACTAAAACATCTTCATGTGCCACTCCTAGAATGCTACAAGAAGTGAATGTTGAAATATGCTCGTCAAGATGCTGCATGTTGTCACCATGGAAATTCAGAAAATTCCTTCTTGAGTATGATGGAAAACCATATTGAATTGTAAGTGCCATAAGGACTTATGATGGCTCCCCATGACAATGGAATGGAGGATTGTTATCATGGTCATTATCACCCATTGCCTAAAATGATTCTTTATCTGATTTGGATTTCCTACAAAAATATTAATGAGCTCTTTCCATGTTAGACTAACAAGAAGACTCGATAAATTTTGCAAAATGGACTACAATACAAAAAACATTGAAGGGGTTAAATAGGACCATAAGGCACTAGGTACAAGGAGAGTCCAATAACACAGTGGGATGTAGACCCAAGGAGCCAACGCAAATTGATGAGGATCATGCACAAGCAAGGTTGGCCGGTGTCCATTTGGAGGAGGTTCAGGTAGATGGATTCACTTCCAACAATTCTAGCGATGACAAGTATGCCATGGCATTTGGGAAGGATATGATTAGATCCCCAAGCCATTGGCTCATTATACTTGAATGAAATAATCATATTGAATATAATAATATATTGATATAAAGAAATTTCAATGAATTGTTGATTCAAATGATTCATTGTGTTTACAGTTTAACTTTACATTTAAAGAGGAATTGCAATTTCTTAATCTTTTTTATAACTAATTTTTCAATTACTATATTATATTTGTGCCACCATCCCTACATTTTGGTATAGTCCTCACATCCCCAAAACCCACCCCAATGTCTGCCCTGAAATATTCCGAGCCAATTTTTTCGATTTTTTCAATAATCAAATTACAACATTACAATCAAATACCCGTTAAGGTTAGGAGATGAATCCAAACGTACTGAAACAACTCTAACCAGTATGGCGCCGATGATGGCGAGCATTGGTCAGAGGATCTTCTATTCTAGATGCTGGAAAGGGAACTCGACGTCAAGTATGTGCTACCCAATCCAATGCGGAGTGAGGGGCGACCATATGACGGAGTGATTACAAAAAGCAATGCTTGAAAAGAAATGCTGAAACTGGAAATACTCGACACCCAGAATGTGCTTGCTAACCCAAGATGGGAAAGTAGCTACCATAGGGCGGAGATTTAACTATTACAATAACTTCGAAGGAAATAAAGCATTACAAAACAAATTTGAGAAAGCTTGACAAATACTGCCAGTACTACTGTCAGTTTACAAAGAGGATCATTCACATGCCAACAGCTTGAGAATCGGAAAGATTAGCATTGCATTATAAAGAACTCTTCTTAATTCAAAATGGAAGAGCCAACAAGACAACTCTCGAATGAGCAACTTCTAAATCTGGTTTTTGTTACAAATCTGCTCTTAAATGAATAACCAGCAACCTTTGAAATCATTCATACATTCATAACTCCCACAAATCTCATCTGAATAACATGAAACAGAATGCAATATGCCCTGATAATGTTGGCGCCTAAACCAAGACTCAAAAAACAGATCAAACAACCTCTAATTATTAATGCACGAATTTCTATGCAATCTGCAGGAGTACAGCTTCTTGAAATGGGCGATCTGCTCTTAAAAATTAATGCAAACTCTTAAAATTCTACAAACTGGGGAATATGGGCGCCTAGGTCTAACAATGACAATGGGTTAATACCCAGAACAATATTTTTGGTATTTTTCAAGTTATGAGCAAAAACATAAATCTGCTGTGCTAAATAATGCAATAAGCTGAAACCTCTAACATGCCAAATCGAAACTAACTATGCAATGAACTGAACACACAATGTATGACTAAGATGCACTCACAAGTAGTCTGAATCACCACTAGATGTTGTCTTGCAAACACGAAGCGATGCCCAAGCTAGGAGGCCTTCATTCCTTGAAGCAGTTCCAGAGCCAATCCGGCAGCATAACAGTATAGTAGACAAAAGATATCCAAAAGAGAACCCAAGGCTGTCTTTTATAAGTTTCTGTTGACCTTCCTTGAAACCCTAACTTCTTTTCCAGAGTCAAAACCCTAATCACAAGAGATGGCGTCCTTTTCCATGCATCTTTAATTTTGACTTCATGTAATTAAATTTCTCACTTAAATAAATGCGTCCTCCTTAAGGCCTAGTTTTGACTTTGATAAATTCAATATAAATTTAATATATCCTCAATGATGGCGCCACCCTTCAAGTCCACCTTTTAAAATAACATTAAGTTATTTGACTAGGCCAAGGTGATAAAATAACATTTAAAATATAATGTTATTTTTAAGTGAAATGAGCTCATCTCTCCAAAACTGCATTCTGAAGCCCGAAACTGAATACGCCACTTGAGACAACTGAAGGGAAAAGTCAACTGCCTGAGACCAACCTGTTTACTGCCAAAAATAGAATTTACTAAAATAGTAAATTCCTGGAAATGCTCAGAAAGCCGAGATGAACATACCACTGCGAAGCTCTCTGAAAACCCAGAAAGAATCCGCCATTGAATCCACTAACTCTGAGCAAGGACATCCTTAAAAATAGGAAACCCTAATTTTACCTTCCGACTAGCCTTCGGGTTTCCAGAAAAAGGCCAACGGTCACTGGAAAGGTCAGGTTCGAGAAGGGGACATTACATGCCCATTCCAAAACTCCATGGAACATAGAAGAAAAGAGAATAAAAAATTTCAAATTATTATTGCACATACAAATTCTGAATAGCCAAGGAAAATACAGACAAAACAATTTATTTAAGAATATAAATGCAATGTGTGCAACAAGTGATATTGGTGAGCAGCAGTGCAGCACATCAATGGCAGAAGGAGAAGCAGCAAAGGACAAGGGAACATGGTGGATGTGGCAACACATAAGAACACATGACAACAAATACACTGAAGAATGATGCAGTTGGGACAAAGGGCAACCTCAAGCAAGGATTTTATTGCCTTCCCAAGTACCCGCCACAAATGAAACAGATCAGATGCTTCAGGCCACTTTTCAAGCCCTGAAATCTACAAGGAATGCAAAAATTCACTCAACCCATTGCATGCTTGCAACGATTTTTGTTGGAGAAAATCTTGTTGGCCAACCCCAATATTTCTTAATAGTTGAGGGACAAATGTTTGGTGGATGGTGACTGGAATAGATTTTTCAACAAATGTGGAGACCAGCATGTTAGATTTTAGGATCAGAAGTTAGATAGGCAGATTTTAATTCAATTTCAAACAAATAGACACAGCATATACCCTGGGAAAACCCTCCACTTGAGGGAGAAAAACACAGCAACAATATATCACTTATTGATTGAACAATAATCAGAAGTTCTCTTTACAATAAGGCCGATTACAAGGCCAAATAACAGCACCAAAAACTAGATGCAAACTCAGATAACAATATCGCTTCTCCCTTGATAAATTCAACCTTCTCTCAAAGTCTTCAATCTGCTCTTGACTTAATTCACCTTTCTCATGAGATCGCACTATAGATAGATGAACGAATGAATGTGTTGTATGAATAATGATGAACAAAAAACAACTCAAATATATATACACGAGGGAGAGAGAGATCGTGTCCTTTCAAGATATCATGTCGGCCTTCTTCATGAACCAATGTGACTCCATAAGGGTGGCGGAAGAGATGAAGTCGGCCTCAACAAATTATTTAACAATAATTAAATATTCTATTGTTTTCAAGTGAAGCGCCTCTTCACATTAATATCGGCTCCAATAAATTGAATAGCCGATAAGGCTATATTGAATTTATTGCTTCAAGATGTGGCTAGAAGTGATGACCGACGCTGCCAACATCAACACAGCATACCAAATTTAAATCTTTGTATCTCTCCTTCGCAGGCTACCAAAGCCATAGCTCTATCTCGGGGTGTGACATGGAGGTGACTCTAGCAATGGATTCGTTGGACTTTCTTGATGATTGCAGTAATGCAATACCAGAAAGTACAGGCAATAGGTCTCTAGTTTTTGGATGCCTAGGCAAGTGCCCCCAACATGGATGAATTCATTTCATGAACCAAAGCCATCGAGAGCACCCTAAAGGCTCCCTCTGTGGAGGTCTTGGAACAAAACTTCTTCCTATTGAAATTATTTTCGGCTGAAAATTGCAGGTATGTTCAAGAGCATGGCCTTGACTCTTTGGAAATAGTAGCCTATTCATGGCCCCACGGGCTTCTTTTTTCAATCCAAGAAAGACAATCATATCAAAAATTCTGACTTGGCTGCAACTGCACAACCTCCCTTTGGTAATGAAGGACATCGAAGTCATTCAAAATCTGATCAACCAAGTTGGTGAGCTTGAAAATGGATGCCAAGTTAGAGGATTCAAAAAGTAGGTTTGTAAGTGTTTGTATATAGATTGATATATCTAAACCAATCCCACACACTGTCCAGATGCATTCATCACCAGGCACCTAGATTTGGTATTTAAATTTTGAAGGATTACCTACAAGATGTTTCAAATGGAACATGACTGGACAAAAAATTTCAAGATGCTCTACCAAACTCACTCCTAGTTCCCAATTTGTTATTCTGAAAAAAAGGGCAAGGAAAGTTGGTAGCCCAAATTCAAACTTCACTTGGCACAACCATGGAATTTTCTTTGATTAAGTCTTTGCCTCCCATCTTGAAATTCCAAGATGGGGCTGGTGGACATAATTATTTGTCCAAGCCTACAAAAGCTTTGCCCCAACTAGTGCCTTCTACAACTACACTCTGTGTGACAGCTCTTGAGTTTCCCAAACCATGCTTGCATCCTTTTGTTAAGGATAATGCTAGTACAAATTCATCATCCAAAGATGAATTTTGTTGGCACCATAATTTGCATACTCGGCGAGTCACTGAGTACTCACCATTTTTTTCACCTGTGAGTTTTATCAATGTTTACTCCCCAAGTTATTTTTTCAAGTTTTTTAACAAACTTGCTGAGTTTTTGGTGAGTACTCACCAAGACTCACCAAAAAATCGGCAAGTTTTTCCATTTAACTCAGCAACATGTCAAAATTGAGGAAAAAAAACGTGGCTTAGACACTGCAAAAACTCTATTATAAGCATTGGTTTTTGCCTTTAAAAAATTTATGAAAATGGAGTGTGCCATGAAGGTTTGTGTGGTTTTGAAGGACTTCATTTGGGCTTGGTGGCAAGAGCTTCGCCCCTCAACCTTTCCTTGTATTGCGACAGGGAATGCGCCAGGAGTGCTACCCTCGGACCATGCAAGGGGTGTTGCCCCCAGACCCCTATGAGGGGCCGCTATCCCTAGACCCTTGCAAGAGATGCTGCCCCTTGACCCCACTACAAGCATTGTCCCTAGACCCCCACCAAACTCATTTGATGCATTTTGTAGCTAAATTTTGCATAAAATTTATACATTTTTCAAAAAAATATGTTTTTTACAAAAATTTAAGTATTTTTTAAGTTGTCGAGTTTAGCCAAGTTTTTTCAAGTACTCTATAAGTCAATTTTTTGGCTTGCTGAGCACTCTCCAAGTCCAAGTTTGCGAACTATGGTTGGCACTACATGGATGGAATTGTTGAGGATGAAGTCTACTTCCTACAAGAACTCAAAAAAGAGTAGGTAAATGAGATGTTGGAGTTCCTTGAAAACAATGATGAAAAGGTTAATTTTCCTAGTATAACAACCATTTCCTAGACTACAAGTAAGATTACCAAACCAAACCACAACTCAACGAGCAACCAAAAAGTAAGGAAAATAGAAGCTAAAAATTTGTAAATGGAAGCTTGGGATTCAATTGAGGATGGCATACAATAGACCACAGATGCTCTCCTCACTAGAAGCAAGAGGAAGCAAACCTCAAAACACTTGTGAGGTAATCCAACTTTACAAAAATTTATTGTTTCTCAGGTATGATTAGTCCCTAAGGCTTTGGTTGTTTTAGATATGGTTAGCTATTTGTATCAATTCTTTCTTCTTAGTTTTTTGGATAGTCTTATAGGTCAGTTTCTTTAGGTTCCCCTGTAGATTTTACTTTGCAAAGGACTATGTCCTCTCAAAATTCTTAATTTTTATGATTTAATATATGGGAGAGGGCCCTTTCCCTCAATTTATTGATAAAAAAATGAATGTGATGCTTTGATAATAAAAAGGAATATCCTTGTAATGTCCTTGCTTTCGGGCTCGCCAAACTGATAATAATTTATTTAATTAATTAAAATATTTAACATTGCCTGGCACAAGTATATTAAAAAGGGGTAATATTAAATATTTAAATTACAAGGTTACTATAAAGTGATGTGCAGAAAATATTTAAAAGATATTTAATAAAGTCACTTTATAATATAATAAGTGACTTTATAATAAAGTGCAAATAAGTTTTGGTGGGAAAATTAAAAGGAGTTATAAAAAGGATGCAAGAGCTCATTTGTGCATATGTTGGATTATTATTATTTTTGTTTGTTTTGTGGTGGAGCTCTTCAAAGTCTGAAACCCTAGGTGGGAATTCCTATGAGTATTCAGTTTCAGTGGTGAAAGATTCCACCTTAGCTGGATTCAGACAGATTCATTCAGGATTTGCACTTGCACGATAACGCTTGGTTTTGAAATTTGTAAAGTCTTCTTCGAAGACAAATTTCTAGGTTTGCAAGAGAATCAAGGTTCATAAAGAATTGTGGTTTGACTAAACAGGAATATATATATATATATATATATATATCGTGCAATGTCTAGTATATTATTTGCTGGGAACTTCAGGTTTCATGAATATCTAATATCATAATGTGGTAACAAACATTGTGAGCTTCCAGGCACACACCTCAGCAATTGTAGCTTTTAATGAAAGAATATCAGATTAATATCGCTGGCTTTGGGTTCAGAAATATCTAATATTATATTGTAGCAGCCAGGCATTCACCTCATGCAACCGTACCACTTTATGGAAGGACATCATATAAATATTGCTGACTTTGCAAAGGTGTGAAAAGGAATCGGGTCACCAGCTCTTCTTTAGATAAGACAAGAAATTAAAGTGCAGAAAAGACAAAAATGAATGAAGGGCGGATAAGACAAATTACGGTGAATTTTCCTTTTAAGTCTATAACTCAGCGCTGCTTCTTGGGTATCCTCTAGGGTGATGTGGCATCACCTGCAGCAGTCAGAGGGAGTCTACACCAGCTGTAACCTCCTACGCCAGTCTTTAATCTGTAGCAGCAATCTTTTTAAGGAGCCGTCACTTCCCAAAAGCTCTATATTTTGCTGTGAATGCTCAGAACTGTAAATGTGAGGGCTGCGAATCATGCTGAGACCATTTCCAGGTCAGATATAATTTATTTATGTAAGGGTTCCTGATTTCTGATATATGTGAATGAATATTGCTCATTTAAAAAAGTATATCAGATACATATATTAGCATTAAGTTCATCAATGTAATTCCGTTATGCAAACTTGGTTCTTATGAAATAAAAATACTTGTGGGAACAATTATACTTCAAGTATTTTGCAAGAATTTTATTCACCTACCTGGAAACTAGCTGGAAGCAAACCCAAAGCAATGGTATGAAAACTGTTTGACGAAATGTCTATCAGCACAACAACATGAAAAGTGTTTGACAAAATACACATTCATAGGAGAAGGGTAAAGTGGAAAATTTTATATGCCAATTTGGTTCGGGACTTTAAAATCCTATACTTACAGACAAGAAAACACCAGCAAGAGTGGCATAGCTACAAGCTCTTGATGTTGACTCCCTAAAACATTCTTAACCACATATTTGCTTTTTAATCAAAGCTTCATGTCATGTCCCCTTTTTTGGACTAAAGAAACAATTAAATAATTAGAAATAATTAAATTTAAGTTGTCAAAAAGTAACTTGACGTTATATTTTTAAAAGGCAACTTATATTTAATTTTTAAAAAGGTTGTTATAAGTGTAGTTAAAAAGTGTACTAAAAGTCTAAAACCAAGGTCTTAAAAGTGATTATTTAAAAAAACGGCACTTATATTTTATAACTTTGACGGGAAAATAAAATAAAAGACTATAATATTATATTATTTTCCCTCAAAAAGTTACAAAAGGAGGATTGGATACAAAGAAGAGACTTGTTGCTCATTTTATGATTTTTTTCTCCAAAGAATGAACATGGGTTCTTCTATTGCCTGAGGATGAAAACCTCCTAGCCATTTGAGTAATTCCATTCAGGGATTACCTAAGTGCTGAATGTTTACAATTTTCAGTTTGTTGGTTGTGAAGTTAATTGTGCTAAACAGTTGCAATATTATTTCTAGATGTTTGGTGTGTCTAGTTTTGATCATGGTTTATAGTTTAGAATTTGTGAAGTTTCAATTTGTTTCAACAAATCTAATCACCATATTTGAAGAATTCATGCTAGAAATTACAATGTGCAATCTTACAATAGGTCGTACATCTAAAACCTATTGTACTATCTCATAGAGGCGGTTTTACATGAAATACTAAAGTTATTTCTGATTTTTAGTGAATATTGGCAGCTAATCATTGTTGAATCCTTCTCTACATTGGCTGCTCCAATCTGGGTATGCAATTCTTCATTTTTAATCAGATTTAAGTACTGTTGTTATTGCTGCCATAACTGATCACACATTGGGTTTGGATTTGAAATAATATCCAATAGCCTGTTATAATATACGGCAAAGAGTTTCAACTGTTTAATATTCAGTTGCATGACAATATTAAGAATTGCATGTCAATTTTGGATGGTATTCTTCATCGCAGCAGTTGCATATTGGTGTTGGATATTAGAATTAACAATTGCATGTCAGTTTTGGATAGTGTTATTCATCGCAGCAGTTGCATATTGGTGTTGCATGTTAGATTAACAATTGCATGTCAGTCTTGGATGGCATCCTTCATCGCAGCAATGGCATATTGCTGTCTTTCAACAGTTAACACAATTGCATGTTGAAGTTTCAATATTTATCATTCAAAGGTTTAGAATTGATTTTCAGATCATACAGTTGAGTACTTTCAGTTGTTTGAACAGCATAATCAACAATCTTTTGGAGTTTCAACACTGATATTACATTCTAAGGTTTGCATCATTCCATTTCATCACTTCAAATATAATAATACTGATATTGTTTCCTGAAGGTGATTGTTTATTCTAAGTTTTTAAATTTTCATTATCATTAAAATTAGAGACTAGGAATACTGATAATTTAGGTGATTATTTCTACATCATTAATCAAAATTTTCATGTTTATTATTTATATTGTAAAAGATCCCGGATGGTTTACTGCTAGATCCATGCTACTATTGTGTAAAGATCTTGGACAGTTCACAACCAAATCCCTTTAATTTGCATGTCACTATCCGCCATTTTGGCATTGATCCAAAATCAGATGATATAGTCTACCATTTTGGCATTGACACATTTCCACTTGTTATCTGTCACTTTGGCATAAACAGAATTTGCATCTGCGAATTTGGCATTGATCAATTATGTCAATTTGATATTGTTTGTAATTTGGTCAGCTAGCTGCCAATAAGTTGCTTATTGTGTTAATTGTCCTCATTCTAGTCTCTATATGCTTAACCTTGCCCACATCAAGATCTTGGTGATCAGAAAGAGCTCAAATTTGAATTGATTGTAAAAATTTGGTGGATTTGAGCTAACCGTCTTGCCAGGGACATTACACTTCACTTAGGCCTTCAACTAGATCTTTGTTTAATACTTCAAAACATATCTCAAATTTTTCGAGTTAAGTCTTGATTCTTCTAGATAAAAAAAATAACTTAGTGTTCATTTTCCCTTATATCCTCCCTTACCTTTACCCCACACACAATTATTGTCAATTTTGCCTAGTATCAAAATATTAAGCTAAGGAAAGGGTAAGGTCACAACCTAAAAGAGGTACCGGTTGCTATTCACTACCAAGAACAACTCATTTAACGGATTAATCCAATGATTTTGCAAAGTTTTTCTACCATTTATTGTTGTTATTGTGATTTTATTACCTCAACCATTTCTATACTTGGTATCCTATTTGTTTCTCGGAATACCCTTCAATCCCCCTCCTATATGCCCTACAAATACTTCCAAGTTGTGTTGTCAAGGTTGTAGATCCAAGTTGTGTCTTCCTTCCTTAGATTAGTGTGTTGGTCATATAATTCATATTCTACTCCAATTTATGATCCATATCATCCAAGTTCATTGTAGTTGTTATAACATTTTGTTCCATCTTGGTTGTCAAGTCTACTATCTATGATTGAAGATGTTCCACTATAGCTTTGGCATGGTTGTCAATCTACCCCTTTATACCAATCTTATGTTAGTGTAACTAATTAATTAATTATGACACTAGCATAAGTTAACTTAGCTCTTGCATTTAATTAATTAAGTCCTAGGTTGCATTATTAGATAAATAATTTAATAAATGGGATAATATTCCTTCCTTATTTGTAGGAGATAAGATTCCTTCTAGAAGATGAGTTGTCCTTCTAGAACTTATCTCAACATTTAATAATCATCTAGATAGGGTTCACATGTTGTCACATGTTGTTAGATCAAGACACATGGCAACATCTCATGCATCTTAGGTTTTCATTCTTGCCTATATAATCAGGCATCTTGTTCATTTGTATCATATCATCAATATAGAATCTCTATTGTGCATGCCTAGTTGCAACACTTTTCTTTGTGGTTGATCATCTTTCCTGGCTCAAAGGTCCTCCATTGAAGACTGCAGCTTCAAGGACTGTGCATCCATAATCTGAACATGGTATCATAGCTTATCCAGTGAAACATCAACCCTCGATCAAGAAAGTTGGTGTGCGAGATTCTTTGCAGGCTGGAGGTTTCCATTGAAGGCTACTTGTTTCCACCCGGAGACCAAGCTGATTTTTGAAGATGATAGAGTTAGATCCGAGCTCGCCATTGTCTTCAGAAGGCCTCGAAACCCTAGGATCGCCTGCCCAATCATCAAAATCGGATACATCAACCCGGGAGCATCAGAGGTATTTGGGTTTGCAAAATCAACTGGTACGATCCGTACAAATTTGCAGTAAAAAAAATCAATCCTATTAGTTGTCCTCTGAGGCAAAAAAAATTTATACGCAGGCCATTTGCTTTTTTTCAAAAAAAATCGGGCATTTATCTCTATCTCTTTGGCAAAAATTATTGGGGATATTTATATAGTTTCAGAAAAATATCAAATCACAGCAACCTGGATTTTTATTTACCCGTCGGCATCATATATTAAAAATTGGGGGTTTGATTTATTTTGGTCGGCATTTTCCATAAAGTTTTTTTTTATTTTTTAATTGCATATATGCAATATTAAAAAATCAACACAATTTGTATTGTCGGCTTTATTCTTTTCAAGTCTGCAGATAAGACTTTTGTCGGCCGCTTTTAATATTCGTTGCAGGAGGTACTGACGGCCGTACCATCAATACGCCGTCCTCATTGTTGCGTCCATCATCGGTCTGTTGGTTCTTTCGGCCCATCGTTGCCGGCCCGTCCAATATCCACCGCCGGCTGTTCCCGCCGGTGCGTACCGGAGTTCCTCCTGGCCAATCACTGGCTTCGTTCTCCCACCGACTGCCGTTGCCCAAGTTCGCCGACGAAGTCTTACCGCCGGCCCATCCAAGCTCCCACCGAGCGATGCTTCTCCTCCCGCCGGGATATCCACTACCGGCGGTGTCTCCCGTTAGCGGCACTGCCCCGGCACCGCTTTCCTCCGCTCGACGGCCCGTGTTCTTTTTTGCCAGCACTCAACCCTCGGTCATATCAGCAACCGGGGGCCAATTTTTTTAGCCCGGGTGCTTAATTTCTGCACCTAGTTAGCCTGCAGGTTGCCTACTATAGGCATTTTTTTCGTTTTATCACAACTTTCACCCAGGATATCGAAACTTGGCAAACGATATACCGTCGGAAAGGGAATTTCGCGTACTTTCCAATGGTGACATCCGTTCTGTGAAAATTTTCTTGCAGAAATTTCTGAAGTCGACCCTTCATTCTAGACTTAGAAGCGCATATCTTCGCATCAGATTGTCAGATTTTGGTGATTCCAGTGGCATTCAGGGGATATTTCAGTGTTTTTTTTCAACAGTCCACTCCATTTCTTTGGTTCCAGCTCCAGGTATCTTCTATTGGTTTTTTGCAATTTGATGCATTTTCCTGATTCCTGAGACATCCTGAAGCTTGAAGAAGAATTTCTTGATCTCGGAGGTATATTCTCAGTTGCATATCTATTTGGAAGTTTTCTTTTCTGTTGAAGGTCAGTGTCTTTGTGTTTTTGTGGAGAAAGTTCATTATGGGGCTTGCATGTACTTCTCTGGTTATGTTGCACGAGGGTAACTATAAGCAATGGCAAGATGGGATCTGCCACCATCTTCAATCACTTAATCTATTGCCTCACCTGTTTGGTATAGTTCCTCATCCAAGTGAAAGTATTCTTGAATTTGCTTGGAGTTGTTACAGATACACTGTCTTGGAGATCATTTCTATGCAAGTTGATTATGATGTTTTGAATGCTATTGATCATTGTGATTGTCCTCACATTCTTTGGACTAAGCTTTGGGAGATCTATGGAGATTCAGATACTCCACCATTCCCCGATGATCATGCTTCAGAATGTCATTCTTCAGATCAAGTACCCCATGATGCTATTGTTGTACAGGAGGTTGATTGCCTTGATCTTTCCGAAGAGGTTGACAAGGTTGCTTCAGGTGCTTCTTCTCCATCAGAGACTATTGGTATCCCTTCACATTCAATGATTCCTTGTCTAGAATCATTGATTGAGGCTTCCCCTATCATCATTCATCAGGACACATTCAGTTTTTCAGACTTGGCATCACAGGATGGCTTCGTTTCAGGTATCACTGACTTGGCTACTTCTACAAGTTTGGAGGACATTCTTGAGGGGATATCACTCCTCTATTCAGGATATTTCTTATCAAGACTTCTTCCTTGTCATTCCATTTTGGACTTGGGGTTTCTTCAACATCTACCATTGGATTTGTTTCAAACTTCTTTCATGGTTTTGAGGATACTTCATTGGGGAGGCAATCAAGTCTCCATCATATTCATCCCATCTTAGATCTTTGGATATTGTTCAGCATCAGTTTCTGCATCGTCTTGGTTTGTCACCCTCTTCATTGATTTGGCATCTTCATCAGGCAAGGAGACATTTGAGCAGAGTTGGAGACACCATCATCATCCATCTTCCTCCTTCCTTCCTTTAATTCCTATCCAGAATGGGAAGCATCTGCACTTGCACTTGGTTTTGTTTTCGAAGGGGAGACAAGTTGTTTGTCACATTGGATCATGTTCTGTCTTCAAAAACTTACCTTTCTTGCAGGTGATCTTATCTTCTGGGGGGGCTATATAGTCTCTCTATATTGTATCCATGTGACGGATGGTGTACTTGGGGGGTATTTAGGAGTCCTCCATCCTTCCCATTCTCACATTTTTTCCTTTTCATCTCCCTTTTGGAGAGGGGTTTTGTTCCCACTGGGTTTTCCCCTTTTCTCCGGTTGTGGGAGATTTTCTGCATCTTTTCATGTACATGGGTACCTAACATGGCCTCGTAGCCGAGACCCATCATCATCATCATCATCATCATGCATAATCATTGCATTTTCCTCCCTAAGTTGAACTTATGGGGGGGTGTTAGTGTAACTAATTAATTAATTATTACACTAGCATAAGTTAACTTAGGTCTTGCATTTAATTAATTAAGTCCTAGGTTGCATTATTAAATAAATCATTTAATAAATGGGATAATATTCCCTTCCTTATTTGAAGGTGATAAGATTCCTTCTAGAAGATGAGTTGTCCTTCTAGAACTTATCTCAACATTTAATAATCATCTAGATAGGGTTCACATGTTTCACATGTTGTTAGATCAAGACACATGGCAACATCTCATGCATCTTAGGTTTTCATTCTTGCCTATATAATCAGGCATCTTGTTCATTTGTATCATATCATCAATATAGAATCTCTATTGTGCATGCCTAGTTGCAACACTTTTCTTTGTGGTTGATCATCTTTCCTGGCTCAAAGGTCCTCCATTGAAGACTGCAGCTTCAAGGACTGTGCATACATAATCTCAACATCTTAACCCTCTAGTTCTAAATCATCTTCCACAAGAGTATTCCTTGGTGTTGCAAAAGACTTATCCTTGCCTCTATGGAAGCATAGTTGGAAAACTCAGACTCAACAAAAACTTGGCAGACCCAAAATTTGCGACTCGGCAAAAAATTGCTTAAATTTCTTTAAAAATACTTTTTTTTGCAAAATTTAAAGACAAAATATATCCAATGAGTCCATAAATGAGTACAAAAGTGTTTTCTATTAAATTTGATTCATTTGAATACAAATTGAGTACAAAACCGAATCATCATGCGAAACCCTGATACAATAGTTACTTGGCAACTATTATGAGTTTATAATGATTGTCTTTGAAAATCATCATCATAATTCATAAATTGCATATTACAACATTTGACATCTTCCTCTATCCTAGTCTAGTGAAAACTTGGGGAGAGGTTCTAATCTTTGCACACTGTTGTAGTCTAGTGAAAACTTGGGGAGAAGTTCTAATCAATGATATTATGATAGTGATAAAGATAAATTGTCTAAGTTGTCGATTCCAGTCTTCACTCCCAAATCCCCTCATTGTAATCAAATTTATTATATGAGAAGAGATCCCAATAACTAGTGTGGATCTAGGAGTGGAGATCTCAATGGGGTTGAGGGACGGCCCATTTTGGTATGTTATTACTTTCATTCTAAGCCAAAACAAAAGGTTTGATGAAAGTAGTGGCATTGCTATCACTTTGACACAATAGTTCTAATGACTTCTATGACCTAAAACCCAAATTATTTCAAAATTCTTACAACCAGCCAAAGTCAAAAAATTGGGTTTCCAACTATATAGTTCTGATCATCTCAATAAGACAAATCCAACAAATGCTATCTACACAAGGGTACAAAAACCTAAACCTAGAATTCTTTGTTTTTCCTTATTACCCTAGTATGCCCAATGCAAATGAAAACCTTAATTTATCCATAGATAGTAGGTTTTCAATTGGACCTTAGGGTTTCATCTAGTAGCCACCAAACCATAGTAGAAAATTCCTAACCAATCTATAGTAGATCTAAGAAATGAGATAAAATAAACATTTGCAAAAAAACCATTTCAAACAGAATATTTATTTTTTATCATCTCCTTACACACGTTGCAGATGCACAACCCAAATAAAAGCTATAATAGACTTCTAATGAAATTATTATATCACATAAGCAATATATAGATACATACATACATACAGTTCACAAATCAATACAATGAGCAAACAAGATGGTGATAGTGAAATGAATGACATAATGTTGAATATTAAATTGAGTTCACTTTGGGGGGGCAAGCTCCACAACCTTACAATCAAAATAGAAAACATAGCTATGATGCCAAATACTAAACCACCACCTCCAATAGCATGATTAGACTATTGTGAACCATAAGCCCAATTCAGCTCACTACTACTATAATTTTTAAATGACCAACTCAAAGCGTGTGTGTGCCACAAATTCGCCACACCATAGCAAATCACCCTTGGGAGTAGAACCAAGCATAGCATATAACTTGTGCAACCCTACACAAATATATTTGTTCTCATTTTGTCATAAGCCTCAACACACCATTCCACATGGATCTTAAGTTTCGTCAAAGTTTTACATACTAGAATCTAGATTTCCTTTGCATGTAGTGAAAATGTGTATCTCATCAATATAGTTAATGTATGTCCCTTGCATAAACATTATCACAATTTGACTAGGAACGCCACGCAAGGTATCATCTAACATGCTTACTTGAGCATCTTTCAAACAAAACTCTTCTTGCATCTACTTAAATTGAATTTACAAATCATTTATTCCATTATAGCACCATGGTCATCAATTTCATAAACCAACTTTACACACCCATCACTTATGGGTCAGGTACTAGCAAATGTACCAACAATGTAAAGCAACATCTAAATTGTCACACTATAAGAAAGTGATATCCCAACTTAACAACTCCTCAATTGTGGCATTTATGTAATCATCTAATTGAATCGAGTTGCTATATGTTTTCCATCTTGCTATAAGAGATATCACCATCTTCATTCATTGTTTCCATGTAAGGGCTCCAAGTTCTAAATCCAAAGAAATCATCCTTGCATTGCCCATAAAGAATAACATCTCGTCTTCAAGAATAACTATGCCCTTTACATCATTTACCTATCTCATTCTCAATAATGTAGAGTAAAAATGGTTCTTTTGAAGCTATTCAATGACTGCAAATTCATTGTTTGCTCAACTTCAGCATTGAACAACAAGCCAATAGGGAAGATCTTATGACACTTGGCCATTTCTAAGTATAACTAAGTTGTTGGTTCAGGTTTGGGTTTATCAATATGACGATTTGCTTCCTAGGTTTGGTATAGTTGGGTTCAACTGTACAATATATATAAAATATTAAAAATTATTAAAATATTGATAATTTGCAACAACAAAAAAATCAGGATTGAAAATATAGCTAACGGTGATAAAGACGATTGATAATTCATTGTCAAATGTCAAATTAATACAAAATTACAATCAATAATCTTCATATCACTTTTCAGCAAGATCATCAATGTCATCACTTGGTTCATTTGTATAGTAGCCTCCTCATCCTCTAAAGAGACTGTGGTGAGCCATGCAACAAAAGCATCCAAGTCAACACACTTAAGGGCTATTGTCCAATTCCTCACTGCCCCTCCCTTGTATTTGACTTGCTTATGTAACAAGCAGCACAAATTGGAATGCAAATAGACCAATTCCTCTTCCTTTTCTGCAGCCAACCAATTACACTCAACTAAGTGGATAAGAGTATGTACTCTAGCTCCCCTTAGCTAAAGAACTCACAACTTGTTAAGGTCATAGACAAAGTCAATACAACATTTGCAATTATAATATATAACTTCCAAAGAAAAATATGAAAGCTAAAATATTAAAAATGCATGCCTATGATAGAACTACAATTGCAAAAGGCTGCAAGAAGACAAAGCCTTGGTCATGAAGATACCACCATGTATGATCAACCTTCTTGTACTTGTCCCAAAGAGTGCTAAGAGTGCGATTTGTTGCTATAAAACTTCCAAAATCACCCATGATTGTGCCCTCTACATCTAGATCTAGGAAGAGTATAGTGAATGTTGTTTTGTACCCATCACTAACTTCAACGTCTCTATTTGGTGCCACCCTCCTAGGCAAAGAAGTATCTTTGTGCTATAATCTTTGGGGGTCAAGGCAAACACTTGAAGATGCAAAGGTGTGGTCATCTTGTTCCACTATTCAACAATAAATATCTTTCTATTCCTTTGAAAAATGTTTTAGTGGGGTCATTCTCCTTAGCTGTTATTATGCCCCTTAATTTTTCTATCATGGGGCTAATGTTGTTGTATGTCTCACCCAAACATGGCTGAACCATGTCAGAAAAAGTGATCATAATCATGAAAAGCTCAATGAAACTCAAAAGATAGTCCACATAAGCCCACCAATCATCATTCAAGACCAATGCTTTGATCTTCCAAGCTCTCTCTATATTTGACTACCTTCGTACATTTCAAAATGTTGATGACCATGGCACTAAATTGTCATGCCCCTGTAAATATAGATCAGATCGCTGATCGCTCAAGACAATCAAATTAACACTAAACAGCAAACAATAACATTCCTTATGGAGCGAATAATCTAGCGGAAGGATGTGATCAGGAAAGAAGATTAATTTGTTAAATGATAAGACAACTCCTTCGGCATAAAGAAAGGTAACTAAAGGCGGACAGTAGAAGGGATCAGCAATAGCATAAAAGATAACATTAATAAAGATTAATCACTCTTAACTACATGCATTAACAAAAAGCCATGTCCCTTAAGCAAACGGGTAACCTGAAAGGTTATGTCTCTTAGTTCCATCATGTTATAAAGGAGGGATCATTCGAGGTAGAGAGGATCGTCATCAACCAAGGAAGAACAAGGTAGATCTCAGCAAGGACAGCAGCAGGATTATCAGCACCATCTATTATTACCAGACCATCTTATACCATCAAGTGTATCTCTGTTATTTGCATTTTACATAAATATCAAATCTGAATCTGTATGCACTGTTATTTGCTACTTTACATATATATCGGTCTGATTCTGAATGCTCTATATATCGATCTAATTCTGCATACTCTGTTATTTGCTATTTCGTATATTTGTAAAGACCTGATTCTGTGGAATCTGTTAGTAGCTATCTTGCATACATGTACAGATCCGATTCTGCATAGTAAGGGAATGTTAGATGTCTGAATTCTGCAAGTAATTGGGAATCTATACATGCATATTGCTTATAAATCTTAAAATGAGTTTTATTATTAGAGTTGAATCAGGATTGCATTGATTGTCTAAACCCCATCCTGTGGAAGGGCCTGAGGTGCCAGTGGTAGGGACCAAAAGCCCACTTACAACCTCCGCCCAACTCCTCACGAGGGTAGGGCTTAATGGTCATCTTAGCTTTATTTAGTCTTTAGTTAGTCGTAAGTTAACTTGTAGTTAACTTTGTCTACTTTTAGCATCTTTCCGCTTTTTAAGCTTTAGTTTGCATCAGTTAACTATTTGTCTATTGTTCAGTTAACTAATGCTACTCCCTAATTTTGAGGGTGTGTAAACCTCTTTAAATAGAGCTTTGCTCTATGTTGTAAACTATCTGATTATTCAATAATATATCTTTCATATATTTTGATAACATGGTATCAGAGCCAATCTAAGTCCGACTCCCTCACGGGAGGGCTCAGGATCTTGGGAGGGCTCTTTGTTTTTCAGAATTTGGCAAAAAAAAAAAATTTAAATTCGTGGCCTCTTGCTTTTTAGCGAATTTTTTTGAGTAAAAATTTGTGGGGCATTTTGGTTCTGAAATTTGAGGGTTTCTCTGTTTCTACGAGTTCGTGGGTCTACAAATCAAGGGCATCCTCTTGTCCTTTTGTGGGTTTTCTGAGGCAAGCTTCTCATTTGAGTTTGTGGCATTTCTGGTTCGAAGGCAGTCGTTTTTGCTTCGTTTTGTCTACGCCCGACCTGTGAAGGGTTTTGTTCTGTGCATGACTGGTCTCCTCTGTGCGAGGTTTCTTCTACTTTCAATGCGCGACTTCTGCAACCCACGCCGCGCGACCTCCTGCAACCTCAATGCCATTTCGTGCGCCGTTTTTAGGGCTTGCGTAGATGTTTCTTCATCTCTGCAAGTCAAGACAATATGCCCGCATCCTGTCGTTTTCTGGATGCGACGTGAATGTTTTTGGCATCTTTTTGGATGTGACCTCAGTCCGATCTTTCTCTGCTGTGACGGGATCCTTTTTTTTTTGATAAACCTGTGCAACGGCCAAGTCTTCTCTATTAAGGCTTTTGTGGCGGATTTTTTGGGTGCCACGACTAGGGTAGTTTCTGGCGCACGACTGAAGAAAGATGGCGCATCTCTTTTTCTTTCTGGTCGCACATTTCTAGGTATTTCGTGGTCGCGATTTCGAAGGGTTTTTTAATTTTTTCTCCTAAAAAAAAATTATTGTTGGGTTTTCCAATTTTTTGCCTTAAAAAATTATTCTAGGTTTTTTAATTTGTTCTCTTGAAAAAAATCATTGGGGTTTTCCAATTTTCGCCTTAAAAATTATTTTGGGTTTTAATTTTTTCCTGAAAAAATCATTGTTAAGTTTTCCAATTTTGTCTTAAAAATTATTTTGGTTTTAAATTTTTCTCCCTAAAAAAATCATTGCTAGGTTTTTGAATTTTTGCCTTTAAAAAATTATGGAGGGTTTTTAATATTTTTTTCCTGAAAAAATTATGGAGGGTTTTTTTAATATTTTTTTCCTAAGAAAAAATTCTAGAAAGGTTTTTACTTTATTTCCTTAAAAATGATGTTTTGTATGTTGATCTGTGTCTCGGATTTTGTACTGGGTTCTATAATTCGCAAAGTTGCATGGGATTCCTTTGTGGGTTTTTACCGTTTTTCCCAAAAAAATGATGCTTTGTAAACTTCAGTTTCAAGGTTTTGCGATTTTTTCCTCAAAAATCGTAATTTCTTACAATCTGTTCTAGGGCGTTGTGCTCATCTGCAAAAGTTTGGAGGGTTGCCAATTTTTCCTCAAAATCGTGGCAGTTGTTTTTCGATGTCTCTAGCTACAGGGAGGGACAGCTTTGTTACCCAACATCAGGTTGGACGTTTTGTGATGATTTTTGGTTATTTCCAGAAGTTTTGCAGTTTCTGGTAGGGTTGGTGGCAGACTCATCTCAAGTGGCAGAGTCAGTGGCAGGCTCTTGTCGTCAAATTTAGGGGGCTTCTTGGTGTAGTTGTACGATGACCATTAAGGGAGGGTATTAAATTTTAAATGTAATATTAATGGTCATCTTAGCTTTATTTAGTCTTTAGTTAGTCGTAAGTTAACTTGTAGTTAACTTAGTCTACTTTTAGCATCTTTCCGCTTTTTAAGCTTTAGTTTGCATTAGTTAACTATTTGTCTATTGTTCAGTTAACTAATGCTTCTCCCTAATTTTGAAGGTGTGTAAACCTCTTTAAATAGAGCTTTGCTCTATGTTGTAAACTATCTGATTATTCAATAATATATCTTTCATATATTCTGATAACACCGATCCCACAGGTTGGCAAGTGCCTTCGGGGTTTGGGGACATAATGGAGAAAGCAGGTACAAGTCACCAAGGGGGAGGGTTGTGGTATACACCCTCTTAGGCTTAGCATATGACTTTGGGCTGACCCATCATGTCCCCTCTCCCAATGTCCAAAATTGTTGCATTATTGATAATATGTGAATGTGATGAAATTATCCAATCCTAACGAGCATATATACATGTTGTGAATATTGTTCATGTGATGAATGCAGGATTCAATTCAAGATCATATCATTAAAAGGAAATTAATTTGGCAAGGTGGAAACCCTAACCCTAATTTGTTATAATTAGTGATCAATAGGCGAATTCTAGGGCAGATCAAGTTAGGGAACATTACAATTGGTATTAGAGCACCTTTCCTGCCATCCTGTGAAAGGTAGTTGATGCAAAATAGCCAAAGGGCTCAAAGAGCTTTAGAAAGGGAAAGAAGGAAGCTTACAACAAGCAACACCATGAGCGAACAACTAAGCAATGAAATGAGAACCTTCATGGAACAAACCACTCGAGCCCTCATGGACCAAAACGAGAGGAATGAAAGAACCAACCAACTCCTCCTCCAAGCTATTCAAAATATGAGCAGCAATAATGGGAGGGAAACTAACTCTAATCACTCCGAGAACAATAACCCCATCTCCCCAAAGGTACCCAACACTAGGCCAACAAGACCTCCCTTCCTACCCAGTGAGGAACACCTGGAAGAAGCAAATGAACCACCCATCGATAATGTGGATGGAATCGTGGAAGCATACAATAGACTCGACCCCGAACTTAGGAGGAATGTCCCTTTTAAAGACTACTGTGAAGCCAAAATGAGAGTCGCCCATAGGAAAGAAAGAAAAAGGCAACATGATAAAGACCTAAAGGAGAGGGTGAGCAAGATAACCCTTCCTAGTTTTGATGGAGCAGGAAAAATTACGGCACGCTCATGGGTGCAAAAATTGGACACTTATCTATAACTAAACCCCATGACAGAGGAAAATGCCATCAAGTTTGTCGTACTCCATTTAACAGGAATGGCCCATGAGTGGTGGCACCATGGCCTTATTACCCAAGGCCACCAACACATAACCTCTTATGATGAATGCACTCAAAAACTCATCAAAAGGTTTGACCAAAAACACCCTGAATGGTACTTTAGAGAATTAAAACTACTAAGACAACATGGGACTATAGAAGACTACGCCACTGAATTCCAAAGATTGGCTATCATGATAACCGAGATCTCTCAAAAAGGACTTACCTACTTATTTGTGGAAGAATTGAAAGAATCAATCAAGAGTATAGTAAGTGCCTTAGAACCAACCAACCTAGAAGAGGCCATTCAAAAGGCAATGAAATTTGAAAATAACCTCAAAAAAGACCAGCCCAAGAACTTTAATACACCCTCCAAGTACTCTCATAGAGATGAAAGGCATAAGAAGAAGCACCGAGGGAAAACCTGCATCAATTGTAATGGGAAATGGGAACGTGGTCATAAGCGCCACACCCAAGAGGACCTAAAAAGGAGTGGTTTGTGCTTCAAGTGCAAAGAACCATGGGAATGAGGCCACCGATGTGGAAAGGGGGGCCGCGCCCAGAAGATAGAAGCAAATCCCGAAGAGGAAGGCAAAGAGAATCCTAGCAAAAGAGCAAGGTATGAAGATGAAGATCATGTAACTTTAGCCACCATCTCTCAAACTTCCAAACATCTCCCATCCGAATTAAAAGCCCCCTCAAAGGGCATAGGGTCATCACTCTTGTGGATAGTGGGCATCCCACAATTTTATTGATGAGAGGCTAGTTGAAAAATGTTTTTAGTGGGGTCATTCTCCTTAGTTGTTATTATGCCCCTTAATTTTTCTATCATGGAGCTAATGTTGTTGTATGTCTCACCTAAACATGGCTGAACCATGTCAATAAAACTGATCATAGTCATGAAAAGCTCAATGAAACTCAAAAGATAGTCCACATAAGCCCACCAATCATCATTCAAGACCAATGCTTTGATCTTCCAAGCTCTCTCTATATTTGACTACCTTCGTACATTTCAAAATGTTGATGACTATGGCACTAAATGCCTCTAGCACCTTCACAAATCGTCTCAAGGCGATTGTATGTGATTCAAATAAAGTCTTAGCAAATTAATATGATGTAAGAAAAAATAAAGTAAATTTAAAAAGTAGATGACATAATTAAAATTTTATACCAAACTTAAAGTAAATCAAAAAATAAAATATTGAAATTTAATAGAAACTTGGATGACTTTAAGATGGCTTTTGACATAATGATTTGTCACACATATTTGAATCTCCTCAACCTCGATGTAGATTTATTTGATCCACCAAATTTGTGTGCTAAGCTTGTGCATCACCAAGTTGAATGAATGGACAACTCGTGGTATTTAAAATATGTGCCTATATCTTCCCTCCACCAATGTACCCATTTTCTTGCAATTTTTAGCATTGTATATTATGACTTGGATAACATGTTGAGACCCCACCATCTCAATCAACTCTATGAAGATGTTAACAGTGAATTTTTCATCCTTCACTTAGCCCTCACAACCAACTACCCCTTTAAAGCACACTACAATGACATTAAGGGCTTGTTTTTGCAATCTTTCCATCCATCAAAAATGGTGTACACTCATTTCAACCCATGAATCCTTGATTTGTTACAATTATGTCTCTTCAAAATCTTTCTCCTTTGCATTAAGGTGGTGCGCATGTTTTCATATCTAGGACCTATATAACCTATGAGTGTCTAACTAATTGTATTCTCACGAGGTTAAAAAGGAAGACCATTAACATAATCCCATTAGCATAAATGCAACATGCAATGTGTTTGTCTACAATATCTCTTGCCTCAACCTAAAATGCTCTTTCTAATGGGTTGCACCCAAGCCATTCTTTTGCAAGAAAGAAACGGGCTCTCATCTTCTTAGGAAGACAATGTCACAATGAAAGGATGTGTGCAACCACCATTGGAGAAGTGGAAGATGGCCCTTTAGGTAGCTCGTGCAATCCTTTCTTGGCCAGAGGATGGGATCTTGATGTTGCAGTATCTAATTATTCTTGCTCTCTAATATAAGCAAGAACTTGCTCCTTTGGCAACCCATGTTTGTTTGACCCACCACATGCTCTAATTATTTGGCTAGTTATTGCACATAGATCAGCCTTATTTCAACAATGCAAGCTCTTATACTCAATATGGGACTAGCTACAATGTCAAAGATAACAACTTGTCACGAGTTGCTCAATCATCATGACATGTTGCCAAAGAGGTGATGCTTGGAAAATTTGGTAGGTCTATCCATCTCTTGGCCCACTAAACTAGAACTAGCAAACATTATAAACTATACTTGCACCTACATATTTTAAAATAAAAAAATATCAAGAATATCGAAAAAAAAATGTAACCCTAGGCTACATGAACATAGAAAAAATTAAAAATAACAATGCAACCCTACAATATGTTAAAAAGTGTAACAATTTGGAAAACAAAAATTATTTTAATTTTTTAAAACATAGGAAGCTTGGGAAAAAAATAAAAAACTTTTTAAAAAATTACCTTGAATGATGAATCTCCTTAACACAAGCTATTTGATCCCCATTGCACCCCTATCAAACACACCTTTGCAATCCTTCAACACTCAAAAAAACCAGCAACCCTGAGCAATGACAAACAATGATATTTAGAAATTGGAAATGATAGGTAGGAGAGTTTGTGATTTGTGTTTGTATGTCACTTTTTAGTTTTAATTTTCAAATTTTAGGTTTTTGCTTTTTCAAAATCTATTTTTTAAATTGCTTTTTAAGTGAAACATCACATTCTAGGGGGCAAGTACCCCACGAGTAAGCCTAACTTCAACCAAGACATTCCCCAGATACCCCCCGAGTACATATGATGCATATGTGGGTCATTCAAGTCACTTGAGATGTGTCTTACGCGTGCCAAGGCATACCAAGGCCCAAACCCAAACTCGAACTCTTTCTAGGCGAGTATGGGGATCAGATCCTGCAAACCTAGTAACATATAAGCATAATGTTGAGTGTTGAAACTTTGAACAACTCATTGGCTCCCAAATCTCTTTAGCAATATGTTTAAGTCAAAGTAACTTTTCTCCCATTTGAAATACTCTCTCACCATATGAGGGTCAAACTCTTTCCTACCCCCTTTATTTCAATCCTATACTTGTGTGTAAACAAAGAATTTGGATGTCCATTCCTTGATTGAAGATCATATTCTTTAGCATACCGATCTAATGCGATGACTTTACCAACTAGCAAGACTCCATCATGGAATCTCCACGTTTCTCTAAGTTTCCAAAACCCAGGATGGGGGATCATTTTTCGGGCTGGCAAAATGGTTCATGGATTTGGGAATGACGTTAAGGATGTATGTCAACAATTGGGGCAAGGACTATAGGATATCCCTACACAAGCGAAAGAAAAAGGGCACATATTGGGGGAGATCCAAAAGCTTGGTGTTTTGAATGTCCAATAGGCTACTCTAGGTCTAAGAGTTTGTGAGAAATTCATCTTCTCCTCCTAATATTATGCCCACCCCTCCTCTTCATAGATTTGAAAAAGTCTAGGGCAATTTTACTGAGTGGTCCTCCTCACCATGTCAACATTCCTCCTTTGGCAACTTTTAGTTAGACAATGCTAAGTGCCCCAAGGTTCCATGTTTCCAGCATAGAATAGGTCTACAAGTTTTACATCCAAATGGAGGTCTTAATCTTCCACCTAATCATACAAAATAAAGTTTCCATGTGGCTTCCTCTCAAACTCTTATCATGGCTCTACATCCAAAAGTATCATGTATTAGAGTGTATGGCACACAAGTGTTGTGCCTTTATTCTTTCTGCACAATCTTATATCAGCTTATTTATTATTGTTTTGTACTCGTGTGGTGATCACATTTTATATTGACATGACTATTTGAGACATAAAAGATTATTGTGAGATTTATTTATATTGATCTTTTCAGTTCATTATTTCTATTATGACTATGGATGCTAGTTACTTTCATTTTAATGATTTGGTACTGATATTTGATGATAATTATATGTGATTTGATCATGATGTTTATTATTAGTTTTGATTATGCATGAGTAGATAATGAGTATTGTGACATGACTATTATGTTATGAGATTTTGTGAGATATGTGTATTGCATGAGCATATTTGTGCTCATTGACTTTATATTGTGCTTTAGCTATCTGCGCTAGATAGGTTTGATGTGCTCTTGAGTGCACAGGATTACAAGTGAAAACCAACATCAGCCAATAAAAGAGAGGTAGCATGGATTTGTTTGATTGTATCTATCTTGCTCCATGATGAGGTGAAGAGACCTGACATGTGCTATAGCTATAAAACACATCTGTCCTAACCATAATCAATTCAAGACCCCTTTGTGATGAAATCCATAAAGTGTGAGTGTTCTAAATGCTTCCATTGATTTTCTTGTATGCATAAAAAGTTTTCTTATGTTTAAAATTTAATGAAGTGCTTTTAGGAAATTTTAAAACCCACTTGAAAAGGTCACTATACTTGCTCCCCTTTTGGATAATTAAGCACCAAGGTAGAGTGTTCCTTCTTACTCATCTCATATTTCATAGTGCCAAGGCGTTATGTTCTTTATTTAAGACTTATGACTCCAAGATTCGCCTTTTGGATAATTAAGTACCAAGATGGATAACCACTCCATGCATGCCTTAGACTACTATTGTCATCCTTCTTCCTAGAATCATATGTGGTTTCTCATGTGTTGAGAAAACCCTGACCAAGTGTGAATTGTATGTTGCCACTTGAGTGCTTTGTTTGTGTATGCTATCCATGTTGCCTACCTCCTAAGCAAGGTGGGAGTGCACCTCTAGGATCCGCATGGTCAAGTGGCAGACTTACCCACCTTTGGTTTACAAATCAGAAGCTATGAGGGTCTCATCAACACTATGGAGATCTCACATGGGACTTGGATGAGATCCTAGCTTTTATTTATTCATTTGTACATTTTGTTTAGTTGAGCAAAATTGTAAAATGGTAATTATTGTTGTTGGATTCAAATTATTTATTGAGGATTGACGCTATGAGTCAGCAACACCCATTGTAATAATTAGTTGAGTAAATTTTAATTGGAAATGGATTCGTGGACTTTGCATGAAAGAGGGAATATTATTGTTTAAATCTGAAAGTTGTTATTTTGCAATTCTAAGGGTTGGGCCTCGTTGGGTATTACATTTGTGATTTAACATGCTATGAGGCAGATCCATAGGACTTCCCTGTCACTTTTAAACCTCAGTTGCAGGTTTTAGATCATTTTTGAGTGAATTGGAGCCTTGGGAAACATAGAAGGGCCAATAGGTCCTTCTACCATTTTAGTGGTTCTTTTTGACTATAGAGAACTCATTATTTCTATGTGTCAATTTGGGAAGCTAGGGAAACGTGTTAGTCATCTCTGTGTAAAGTCTCATCTTCAGAAAAGGTGATTTCATGAATTTTTACCAAATTTCCTTTAGCAGCCAGAGGCATCCTAGGCATGGAATTTTGAGATGAAACTTTTTATGTCTATTTCATATAATATTGGTTTCCTGTTTCTATGATAAATTTCCAAAATAGATTTTTGGTAATACCTATTTGGCAAAGTTTTGTGTAAAACTTCAATGTGCAACTACCGCATTGTAATGTATGCTGTGACAAATATCTCTGCATCGTTGGAAAGCTCTTGTCCTGCTTTAACTGTGTTTTGGGTGTTGGAAAGGTTTTGAGAATTTATTCATGGTGTTTGGAACAATTCTTCATTTGCTCATTTCTTTATAAGAATTATGTTTATTGGTAAAGAAATTAACTAGATTAATTGATATATTGATAGATCAATGCTAATGGAATTGGAATGAAGTGAATTAATGGATGTGGCTTAATTCATTTGCTTCCCCTTTTTATGTTCAACCTAATAAGTTAGAGAATGAACAATATCTTTCCTTTTGGCACTAGTTTCTCGTTTTTTAATGTCTAAGTGGTGGGTACAAGTACTTGATCACTAGTATAGGGGAATACCCCATCTCCTCTATTTGGTGTCATTGGTCTAGCTTGACATACGTTGCTATTCCCTCTTGAACCTCATGATGAGTTGCCTCACAATGGATAAGTTTTTTGCTAGTGCATTGGTTTGTTGAAGTGTGCTGTATTGGAACGTGTGCTACATGTTTCTCCACCTGATGTATTGATTGTCATGAGGGATGACAATGTGTGTGTGTGTGAGCATGCATTGCACACTATTGTGTTGCAATTTTTAACATGAAAAATGTGTTGGCCATGCTTTCTTCCATTTATTCCCTTGTGTGGTTTGGGGCATCATATAGAGACTGAAAAATATACACTACCACTACATCAGCATTTTTTTATCTCTATAATATTGGACACAAGTAAATTGAATGTTGAAACTGTTGAAGATCGTGGCAGCTTCAGGCGAATACTTTCCAGCACAATACGCATGAAGACAATAATTAAATATAGCCTTTGACTATTTAATTATTTTATGCGTTTTAATGAAGAGACATTCCTTTTGATAACAGATGCATTTAAAGAGATACGAATTTAATAATGAGGAGGCACGAATTTTTAAGAGGCCGACTTCTTGTTTATGAAAAAACGTCTTTGCATGAGGCCGACATTGCAATATGAAAGATCACATCCTTTGAGATATTACTATAGTTGGATATATATAGAGTTCGCTGTTGGTTACTTCACAATCAATATATTTTTCAGTTCGATTTATTCCCTCATTCAAGTGTGAATTCCTTTAAGAGCAGATTGCGAATTTCTCTAAGTGCAGATTCAGATTTCAAGGAAGTGCAGTGTATCTTCTGTTATTGCATCTAGAGTTGATGCTGGATATTGGCCTTGTATTGGCCTCATTGTAAAGAGAATTACTGCCTTTACTTATATATATAAAAGAGAGATCCTTGTTGCTGGGTTTTTCTCCCTCAAGAGGAGGGTTTTCCCAGGGTATATGCTGTGTTACTGTGTCTGATTTTTGAATTAATTTTCTGTGCACTGATCTGATCACTAATTTAACATGGTATCAGAGCGGGTGTGAAGAAAGATCGTGGTTAGATTTGTGCTTTCACAGCTTATTCTATTCTTTGTTGAAGGGTCCTATCTATCCTCACTTCATTCAAAATGGTGAACGGATTGAAGATCGAAGATAGACTCGATGGAGCTTCAAACTACACCTCATGGAGATTCCGAATCATGCTTACATTGGAGGAGAATGATTTGGTTGAATTTGCGGAGTCCAAGGTTCCCGAACCTGGAGAGGAAGAAGAGAAGTTGCAATGGCGGAAGAAAGATATCAAAGCAAAGAAGTTGCTAGTTGACTCCGTGAAGGACCACATATTCCCTATTGTTTCCAAGTTGAAGACCGCTAGGGAGATGTTCAAAACTTTGGAAGAAATGTATGAAATCAACAACACCAGCCGGGCTCTTGCGCTGAAGCAACAACTTTATCATGTGAAGATGTCGAAAGGAGAGACCGTGATCGCCTACTTCATGAGGATTGCAGAATTGAGAGATCAGCTCTCCTCCATTGGTCATATGGTTGAAGATAAAGATTTGACAATGCTTGCACTCAACGGGTTGCCATTATCTTGGGAGTCCTACATTCAAGGAATTAGTGCAAGGTCTAAACTTCCGAAGTTTGATCGTTTGAGGGCTGACTGCATCCAAGAGGAATCAAGGTTGATGGCTAGAGGTGTTGGCCCAAGTTCTTCTAATCAAGAAATCCATGTTCTTGCAGCCCAAGCTTCGAAGAAGAAAGGAAAAGGTGGAAAGAAGGGACACTTCAAGAGGAATCGTGATAAAGGAAATGATGATGCTTCCCCTCCCAAGAAGAAGCGAGATTTGTCTAAAATTCAATGCTTTAGGTGTGACAAGTTTGGTCATTTTGCTAAACATTGCCCTGACAGACCTAAGCATCAAGCCTCCGTTGCAGATGTAGAGAATGTTTCTCCTCAGAAGGATGAATATCTGTTTTGTTCAGCCTTGTCAAGCAATGTTGCCACCGACACCAACACATGGTTGATTGACAGTGGTGCTTCTCGTCACATTACCGGATTCAAGGAACACTTATCAAATTTGGTGAAGAAAGACTCTTTGGAACAAGTTATCATTGGAGATGATGCTAGCTACACCGTGAAAGGGATTGGGACCTCTACTCTCCATTTGGATTCAGGTATTACACTTCAGTTGAGCAATGTTCTTTATGTTCCGGGGATCAAGCACAATCTCATCTCTATTTCAGCCCTAGAAGATAAAGGATATCAAATTGCCTTCTCAAAAGGCAAAGTTCTTGTATGGATGGAGAACTCTAGCTTCAAAGATGCTCAAGTTATTGGAGTGAGACATGAAAGTCTCTACAGGGTTTGCACTCGTCCTCTACAAGCATTGGTTCATGATACTTCTTCTCTATGTGATCTTTGGCATCGAAGATTGGCGCATCTACACTTTCGTGCTTTGCCTATTATGGAGAAGATGGTGACAGGTCTACCTAAGTTCGACAAGGAGCATGAAGGCACTTGCAAGGGATGCGCTCTAGGTAAGAATGTAAAAGCCACTTTTCATAGTAGTGAAAATAGATCTAAGAGTATTTTAGATCTCATCCATTCAGATTTATGTGGTCCTATGTCTGTTCCGTCTTCAAGCGGATTTTTGTATTATGTACTGTTTATTGATGATCACTCTAGGAAAACTTGGATTTATTTCTTGAGGTCTAAAGAGTCTGAGGAAGTATTAGCTAGATTTAAGGAGTTTAAAGCCTTAGTAGAAAACCTTTCTGGTAAAAGAATTAAGGTCCTTAGATCTGACAATGGTGGTGAATACACCTCTGGTAGTTTTCTAGACTTTTGTACGGATGCAGGGATTAAGAGGGAGTTCTGTGTTCCCTATAATCCTCAGCAGAATGGTGTTGCAGAAAGAAAGAACAGGACAATCATGGAAGCAGCAAAGGCCATGATTCATGATCAAGATTTGCAGACTTTCTTATGGGCAGAAGCCTCCAGGACAGCTGTATATGTGCAGAACAGAAGTCCTCACAAGGTCTTGGAGAATATAACTCCGGAAGAAGCCTTCACAAGGAAGAAGCCTGAAGTTAGTCACTTAAGAATTTTTGGATGTCCTGTTTATATTCATGTTCCGAAGGAGAAGAGAACTAAGTTGGAGCCTTCTAGCAAGAAGGGCATCTTTGTGGGCTACAGCGAGACATCTAAAGCCTACAGAATTTACATTCCAGGACAAAAGTTGATCGAGATCAGTAGGGATGTTACTTTTGAGGAAGACATTGCATTTAGAAGATCCAAGGGCACTCACATAGAGATCAGTAACGAAGAGTCTCCTCAGGATATGGAAGTTGACCATACTCCTGAGATTCAGAGGGAGACTGTTGAACCAAAAGAAGATGCTGATCCTGTTAAACCCTTGGAGCCTACTGATGGGCCTACTGACATTGTCATTGGAAGAAAGAGACCTCTATGGGCTAGGCGCACTATGCAAGAGGCAGAAAGCTTTGCAGCTCCTAGAGGCACATTCAGAGAAAGTAAAAGGCCTCATAAGTTCTTCAATTATGTTGCCTTGATGAGTCAGATTATTGATTCAGAACCTTCATGTGTTGAAGAAGCATTCAGTCATCAGGTTTGGAGAGATGCAATGGCAGAGGAGTATCAATCAATTCTGAAGAATGATGTTTGGGACATTGTTCCTAGACCTAAGAGCAAATCAGTGGTATCTTCGAAATGGCTCTTCAAAATCAAGCATGCTGCAGATGGGAGCATTGAGAAGTATAAGGCAAGATTTGTTGCTCGAGGGTTTTCTCAGAAAGAGGGAGTTGATTACGAAGAAACATTTGCTCCTGTTGCCCGTTACACTTCTGTCAGAACTATCATTGCCATTGCTGCATCGAAAGGATGGAAGATTCATCAGATGGACGTGAAGACAGCTTTTCTCAATGGCGTAATTGAGGAAGAAGTTTATATTGAGCAACCTGATGGTTTTGAAGTTCATGAGAAGGAGTCACATGTGTGTAAGCTGAAGAAGGCCTTGTATGGTCTTAAGCAGGCTCCTCGTGCTTGGTACGAAAGGATTGATCGGTACCTATCTAGTTTGGGCTTCTTGAAGAATGATGCTGATTCAAATCTCTATTTCAAGGTAATCAATGGTGATGCACTAATATTGATTTTATATGTTGATGATTTGATCCTTACTGGAGAAGATCACCTGATTCTCGAATGCAAGAAGGAGTTGACTTCAGAATTTGAGATGAAGGACCTTGGGCTCATGCATTACTTTCTTGGTTTAGAAGTCTGGCAGAAACCAGATGAGATGATTCTAAGTCAAGGAAAGTACACCATTGATATACTTAAGAGATTTGGCATGATGGATTGCAAATCCATGTCTACACCAATGGAGACCAACCTTCATAAGTTGAAGGAGGCTGCAGCTAATTCAGACTTGGTGGATCCTACATTGTATAGACAGTTGATTGGGTCTTTGATGTATCTGGTTAACACTAGACCTGATATTTGCTATGCAGTGAGTGCACTTAGCCAGTTTATGTGTGATCCGAGACAGATACATCTTGTTGCAGCTAAACATATCCTGAGATACTTGCGTGGCACAGTTGGATATGGGTTGAGGTATACTTCAGATGCAGACTTGGAGTTACATGGTTTCACTGATTCTGATTGGGCAGGTGTGTCACAGATCGGAAGAGCACCTCTGGTTGTTGCTTCAGTTTGGGTTCTGCTATGATTTCCTGGTGCAGTGAAGCATCTCTGTAGCATTGAGTACAGCAGAGGCCGAGTACATTGCAGCTTGTATGGCAACTCGGGAAGCAGTGTGGCTTCGTAAGCTCCTTACAGGTTTGTTTGGACAATCAATGGAGCCTACCATCATCCATTGTGATAATCAGAGTTGCGTGAAGCTTTCTGTCAATCCTGTGTTTCATGACAGAACGAAGCATGTTGAGATCAAGTACCACTACATCAGAGATATGGTACTACGAAAGGCTGTACAGTTGAAGTACATCAGCACTGATGAGCAGACGGCAGATATTCTCACCAAGCCTCTCTCCAGGATAAAGTTTGTATACTTTCGAGATAAGCTTGGTATGGTGGAGAATCCAGCCTTGACTGAGAAAGAGTCTCAGTATCAGTGAGCCTTTCTATCTTTACCATAGTATGCCATTATGGTAGATATCGGTTGAGGCGATATCCGATCACCGAGGTGATATTTATCTTTACCATAGTATGGTTGTAGCCATTATGGTAGATATCGTGTTGAGGCGATATCCGATATCACGTGAGGTGATATTTATCTTTTACCATAGTATGGTTGTAGCCATTATGGTAGATATCGTGTTGAGATCCGATATCACGTGAGGTGATATGAGTATGGTTGTAGCCATTATGGTAGATATCGTGTTGAGGCGATATCACACGTGAGGTGATATTTATCTTGTGCCATAGTATGGTTGTAGCCATTATGGTAGATATCGTGTTGAGGCGATATCCAATATCACGTTGAGGTGATATTTCTTTATTCACCATAGCATGGTTGTAGCCATTATGGTTGATATTATATTGAGGCGATATCAGACATCACGATGAGGTGATATGTCTTAAGCAGCTGGAAGTATCCTCCCTAGCTGAGAGGGAGTGTTGAAGATCGTGGCAGCTTCAGGCGAATACTTTCCAGCACAATACGCATGAAGACAATAATTAAATATAGCCTTTGACTATTTAATTATTTTATGCGTTTTAATGAAGAGACATTCCTTTTGATAACAGATGCATTTAAAGAGATATGAATTTAATAATGAGGAGGCACGAATTTTTAAGAGGCTGACTTCTTGTTTATGAAAAGACGTCTTTGCATGAGGCCGACATTGCAATATGAAAGATCACATCCTTTGAGATATTACTATAGTTGGATATATATAGAGTTCGCTGTTGGTTACTTCACAATCAATATATTTTTCAGTTCGATTTATTCCCTCATTCAAGTGCGAATTCCTTTAAGAGCAGATTGCGAATTTCTCTAAGTGCAGATTCAGATTTCAAGGAAGTGCAGTGTATCTTCTGTTATTGCATCTAGAGTTGATGCTGGATATTGGCCTTGTATTGGCCTCATTGTAAAGAGAATTACTGCCTTTACTTATATATATAAAAGAGAGATCTTTGTTGCTGGGTTTTTCTCCCTCAAGAGGAGGGTTTTCCCAGGGTATATGCTGTGTTACTGTGTCTGATTTTTGAATTAATTTTCTGTGCACTGATCTGATCACTAATTTAACAGAAACATGAATCTGCAAACATTAAACCAAAGAGACATTACTCCTATCATATTTCCCGATTGACCTATCCTAGAATTTTGAATGGCATATAACACATGACGCAGAAATGGAAAGTTGTGTTGGGGCTTTTATTTGCACAGATGCCTATAAGAACATGGAGACCGTCATCTAGTTTGACATTGATGGAGTTTTAGCACTATTTGGACTTGTAAGCAAGTGCACCTGTTTCTGGTATGAACCTTGATTTGATGCTTACTGCTTAGTGAATCAAATAAACCTTTCTCTAGTCCTTGCTCATTCAATGTTCATCTTGGACATCTCCAGAACAAGAGCTCTCGGCTCTAAGTTGAATGTAGATGACTCAAGAACTGCCAACAGCTAGCTCTCAACTCTCATGGCAATCTTTGCAGGTTGTCATTCTTTGTACCTCCATGTTTTTGTCTCCTTTAATATGCAATTTACCTATGTCTGTACTTCTGTTTTCTTCTCTTGTTAATTCTGTCATCTTTAAGAATTTTTAACACCCCCAAGGTGAAAATGAATAAGTAATGCATAATAGTTTTTAGTAAAGTTGGAAGGAGTCTACTAAGTCCACATACCAGTCGTGTAATTAGTTTTGCATTATGATGTATAATATAAAAATAGGATTGCATTATCCTGTGTAATAAAAGATGGACAAAGTATAGTCTGGAAAAACAAAACCAATAGTCATGTAATTCCAAGAGTACGCAGTGAACATGATCTTCTTACACACACACACACAGAGGATAATGAGTTGGCAGTAATAGCACCTGTTCACGAAAGCCATTAAACTTGACATTCAATCCAGTTTTCGATTTGACAGCCAATTGGTAACCCTTGGGAATCCTGGTCCAACTCAAGCTGCCAATGTCGGGTTTCCCCACTTCCACCACCTTCCCTCCACCCTGCTTTCTCCATATTATGCCTCCTGAATGAATCCTCAGCTGACCTGGATTCTGCCATGGGCCACCCATACAAGATAAAATCAGATAAGGTGATTTAAAATTCATTTAGGCCGAAATGGTCTATAGTGCCTATCAAATTGTATTTACTGTATTGTTTCTGAGCTTATTTTTAAGATAAGTTCCCATGGCTTTGTAAGAGTGTCTGTATAACAATAGTCATATCAGAAATCGGTCGTACTGAATAAAACCCTAAACAATTTTGCAGTCTTAATCACAATGAGCGCAATTACTCGGCACGCAGTTATTTCAAGCGAAAGAAATAAAAAATTGAAAGGGTTCTGATGTATTGGGCATCTCGGAAAAAGAAAAGGGAACTCATAAATTTGTTCAGATTTTATATAACAAAGATTGCAAAAATTAAATCTTTACCATGCCACCTCTACCTCCGAGTAAAATATTGTTAAATTGATGGCCGTCTGCCATGACTGAGCAATATTTTTGATCTGATCCTGCAAATATAGGTTTTGTTTTTTTGATTGAGTGAAATCAATCACAAAATTAATAAAGTGTTTGTTGTAATGCTCCGCCCAAACTAATCATGGTTACAGTTGATGGGAATTGTTTTTCGCAGAGCGATTAAAAGTTAAAGAGATCATACGAGTTCGGCTAAGACGAGGATCGTTGCAGGCAAGATAGATTTGACGTTCTTCTATTTATAGAGGAGAAAAGAGCAAGCTTCATACTTTTCCTCCGTGGTTTTACGTCACCTTGTGGGCATGTTTTTTGTATCTGGGGATGTCATTTTCTGTATGTGGGTATTATTTTAGTATTTAATCTGCTTTTTTGGGGTTCTTTATTAAATTTAAATTTAATTTAAAATTTAAATATTTGGTTACGTTAAGATTTTCCACTTTAAAGTATTATTGACTTGATTTTTAAGGATTTAAGGATTTTTTTTTATTTTTTTCTATTAGATCTTCTTCATCATTTTGTCCTCTTTCATTTCTAAATTCAAATTTCTTACTCTCAAATTTAATAATTATGAGATATGATGGTTATCATCAACATTCATGACAAAAGTTTTAAATTATAAGGTTGTGTATTTATAGACATCATATTAAGTCACTTCGATAGATACAAGAAAAAAATAAAAAGATAAAAGATTGTCTAGCATTACACAAAAAAACATATAGCAATCACAATTCTCTTTCAATTGACATTATATGCAACAACACACTAATCGGCATTTATCATTTTTGAGTTTTATCTCTATTTCAACATTTGTTGTCATAGTATCACCAGATAATCAATTATCATACTCAATTTACATCAAACACAATGATCTTCTAATCGATATACATTGCCTTCTCTTATCTCTTTTTAAAAATTGTCAAATCAACCTGAGGGTACATAAGTACCTATAAGCATGGAAATCGAAAACTAGAAATCAAACAAACTTGAAAGCACAAAGAGAAATCAAATTCTAATCTAGTCTAATAACTTCAATGTAAACCTCAAAAAGAAAGATGTTGATTCGTCTTGTTTAGAATGTGAATGTTAAATCTCAACAACATAACACTAGATAATAAGATATGATCAATGAATGATTTCAACATAAAGTGAATGCAAAGATGAAGAAATGATCTTATTTATAGACTTCTCAAAGGAAAAATCTACTACAAGATGAAGATGAGGACGATGAGCTAAGTTAACTTGAGAATTTGTGAAGACAACTCAACTACAAATTGGAGATTCGTCATTTCAAGTCATAGAGAAGACAATATTGAATTAATTAATTTAATTAATGGATAACTATGCACATCAAGTTTCCATTCAAAGACTAAGTGGACTAAAGAATGAAGATAAGGTTTCTAAAATGAGACCAAGTTAATTGAGGACTAAAGATTGAACTTCTAAATGAAGACTGAGTTAACTGATCAATAAAGATTGAGTTGACTGAATACAAAAGAGGAGTTAACTAATGTAAAGATAGAAATTATTTGAAACTGGATAATTAGTTCACATTTTAATTAAATAATTGTTCTGTAATTTAATGGATAATGGAGACTATTAATAAATGGTAAATTAATCATGATGTGATAAATATCTAAATGATTAATAATTAATAAATAATAAATTAATAATGATCAATAAATGATGAATGTGGTGATTAATTAATATTGTAAAAAATGGAAGTAATTAATGATTAAGAAATGACATGATGATTAGGGTTAGGTAAAATAATTTTAGTGTCTATAGTACCCATTTTGTAAGTTCAATAATTTACATCCAATGATGATTAACACCACTTAAAGAGCCATTATGACATAAAAGTGACAAATAATTATAATGTCTATACAAATTTCTTATTCTTGTTTCCCTCACTTGTATGTATGTTTGAGTCCCAATGGTCTCTCATTTTGTTTTTTGTTCAATTTATCCATTAAAATTGTGTGTTTCACCATTTTTGATGAAATTGTGAATTCTCCGTAGGGGATGGTTGCATAACCCCTAAAATAAACTTATTATTCATCATGATAGTCTCATTACCACCTTAATAGTCATGGAACTACCTCATCTCTTGTGCACCTATTGGTCATGCATTCATTACAAGAGTTTTGTAATTGCCTACTATAAAACGTAATGGTTTCACCCAATTACACAAAAATATAGTTTAAATCAATGGGATGGCATTGTCTCTTCATTTTCCTTGTCCCCTCATTCTTCATTTTCCACATTTTGAATTCTCTTTTGTTTGATTTAAAAGAGGTTAGAGCATGTTTTGTGAGAACATTTTCATAACTCTCTTTAGAATAACATAGAGCTTTATTACATCCACCATTAGAACCCCATGGAGCAACTTGTTCTCTACACTTCCTTTAAGCAGCCTTATTCTATTATTCCCCTTTTCTTAGTTTGTTTAAACCATTAATAAATCTCCATTATAACGCTCATTCAGTTTTAGGTAACTTAGTTCCCTACATTTTCTAATATTCATACAATCTTCTAGCCATTTTTTAACTTGATGTACACCTTCAATCCCTTTCTACACACCCATCAAGAATTTTTCAAATTATCTAGGTTGGTAAGCTAGCACGATCACATGTAGCTCCTAAACAAAAATTGATGTCCTTCTAAGGACAAAGATAATATTTTTCCAATTTGATTCTCCAATTGATCGTGCCTAGCAACCTTTAGCCATAAGTTGGAATTTATTGTTTTGATTTTTTAATTTTCAATTTTAGTTTAATAATAATTACTATTAGTTTTTGATTAATTAAGCAGGGAAGGGCTCTAATCCCATGGTTACAACCAAAAGACAAAAAGGAACCAAAACAAGGTGGGAAACAACACCACCAACAAGAACCAAAAAATAGCAACCAGATTGGCACGAAAGCCATCATTCAACATAGTAACCATAGTCTAGCCAATATTAATCAAAAACAAGAAGTTTATTCTAGCAAACTTAAATCTATGTAAACCATTTATCAATCAACAATGTCCCAGGTAGTATTAAACCATAACAAGGCTATTATAAAATAGTAGTCTGAGATTAGGAAACAAAAAGACAAAAAATGGATAGCAGTCATCAAAGCAACGGTCCAAGAAGCCATTACTTGGCTTTCCTTAGCAGGTCCCCATATTCGCCAGTGAGGGAGATGTACTCCCTCCAGTCAAGTCCCTCAGACTCGTCCAACATCTTTAAAACATCAAGCTTCCCCTATTTTTTCAACTTCATGGAAATTTTGGTTTCTCCATAAACATCTCCCATCATTGCCCTCCTCATCAGTCTGTTAGTTACCTTCATTGGCATAACTAAGGCTTTCTCCATATCGTCCACTTGAACCTACAAAAAAGTTAGTCTACTCTTCATAAAATCAGTGCTTGAGTCCTCAGTATTAGTCTCCATGCCCATATTCCCAACATCCTGCACATTCTCAATATCGTTCTTTTGTTCATCTACTTTCTCAATTTGTTCCTCCTCATCCTCTTCCTTTTCTTCATTTGATCCTTCTTCCCCCATATCATATTCAGAGTCCTTGAAATCCATATCCTTAGTCATGTTCCTCCTGGGCTTCAAACTCTTCGAATTCCAGATCTTCCTCATCACACATTATGATTTTTTGTTTGCCTTTCTTGTCCTTAGAGGCAGCTTTAGCCAAGTGGGTTGACCTTCTACCACCACTTCATCCACTCCCTTGCTCCTACGAGATCTCCTTCAACTCCTCATTATGCACACCTTCCTCAAATATATTAATGATATCACTAGGATTAATATCCCTTTTAAATTTCTTCACCTTAGGAAGGTCCATCAACAAAGGCGAGTGTTTTCTCTTCTCCGACGTAGCTTTGATGAGCTTAATCTCATAAACACCTTTTTCCTCTCTTTTCTACATCACAGGAGTAGAGGGGTTCGATACATTGGCCACAGGGGACGGGCTCTTAGCAGGAATTAGCACCCTCCTAGCAACAAGTAAGGGAGGTGGGCAGGAATTAGGTGCCATAGTAGGAATTTCATCTACAGGAGGTTCCTCGTTATCCCCATCAAAACGGTTAGGATTATCATTTATAGCGGTCAAAGGGTTACCATGAGGGTTAAGAGCCAGAGCAAACTTATACAGGGATAACATCAAACCTTGTTGCAGGGGAGGACTAGCACCCTTCTCTATATTGAGTTACAAAGAAGACAATAAGTAAAAGGGTAAATTAATTTTCTCACCATGCCTAATATGATTGAGCAAAGGAAAATGGTATGCATGTACCGACATATATTTGTCTTCTAAAATAAAATATTGCATGACAAATAGGTTAACCAAAGCATAGGGAGGTGGGAGTTCTAACCTAGCATACCCATTTTGGAATCATTTTGGGTTCTCCCCTTCATGCAAGAATTTATCCATAAACTTCTGATAATCAGCCCCACTCTTCTTTGCAACTTTAATCCCTTTGTTTTGCAAACTAGTTACTTATGCTATGAACCTCGTCATAACCTCAAACTTCACCCCTCCAATGGCTATACTTTCTTTCCTCTAGGAATTGGCAAACTTGGCTATTAAATTCTCATTGTAACCCTTCAGAGATTCAAAAAATGAAACCATACCTACATTTTCAAAAAGCCTCTATAAATCCACATTTTGCTTAAGGGCCTGGCAATTAGGAGGCTAAGTGTGCTTCCTTAGGCCTCTCATTTTAACACTCTGCAAATTCTTTGGCTGTTGTGAGCTCTTCCTCATAATCACCCACTTCTTCAACTTTCTTTCCTTGTTGCAGAAAACACTATTTCTCCAAATAACATAAAGAGCCCATAAAAAATGTGAGATCAAGAAGTTTCTTTTAGGGAAGGCCAGCGACACAATTCCCAGTACCATTAACTCATTATTTTTATTACAAGTTTTAAAATCCTCATTTAATTTCATTCCTTGCAACACTTTACAATTTCGGGAATGGCTGACAATAGGCAAATCGACACAATTTGAATTGGAAACCCTTATCAATTTGAAAATATCCATGTGATTCTTGGTCATCTTGGGAAGGGAAGAATGATTTATTTTACTTCCTAATGAGATCATCAAATACCACACCGTACTCCTAATATCATTGTAACTTTGTAAGCCTTTAAACACCTCACGGCTCCCACGCTTCCCGCATAACTTCAGCATATCATCTTTATAAATGGCAATCATTTTCAAATTTCTCATTTAATATCAAGTCTCTTAAAGACTTCAAAATATTAATATTTTTCCAGCGGGTCCACCCCATACAACTTAGAGCCACGTTGGCGGCACAGTCAGCAACTTTGTTGCCCTCCCTATAGACGTGTTGCACCTTGCAGTTGGAGAAGTAATTCTTCAGGGCTAGGAACTTATCAATTATATTTTTTTGCTCCCACGGTGGCACATGCACTCCATTCAAAATATTGACAATGAGCTTGGAGTCCCCTTCTAATATTACATTTTTAAATCTGAACTCTTGTAACGTTAGGAAAACTCATTTACCAATTATAACCCTTAATTTCCAAATTAAGTTAATAAAATAAAATAAATATAAAAGGGTTCGAAAAAGAGAATTAATTACTTCATCACTAAATTCAAATGAAGTTACATACATGAATGAATCAAAGTATATTTTAACAAGGTGGTGCCTTTATTAGATTTAGCCATGTAGGCTTACACATGAATGATCATCTCATCAATACATGTAAATTCAAATACTATAATGCAAATTAAAGAAAAAGCAAGATCATAAATGCACCCACAAAGAAACCATAACACAAAGATTTCCATGAGTGGAAAACCCTCGTAGGGATGAAAAACCACTCGTAAAAGTGCCTCACTGGCTTAATAAAATGCCTCTCTGGCAGTGCCTAACTGGCTACAAATTCTCAATGGTCATAAGATGCCTCATTGGAAATGATCATATGGTCTCATGAGCATGACCATTTACAACTTCAATACATGCTTCAAAATAATTAAGCAAACAACTACAAAGGATCACATGGTTCCTCTACATATCATTTATCTTCTTAATACTTCCACATTCCATATTCTAGTATTTATAAGAACTGGAAGCTTAACATATAAATAGCCCATTGTCCCACATGTGGATACAAGATACTTTTTCTAGTTTCACCAATGCATCATCCTTGCATGTGAAATTATAGTAATGTCAACATTATCATGAATCACTCCCAAGTATTAGAAAATGAGACAACTCTACCTCCAATGACCTCTCAAATTTCACACAAGTATATTGAAAATCATGAGCTTTAATAAAGTAATCCTAGTACTACTAAAATGCATACATGCCCATGCAATTGTAACAAAAATGCTTACATCATTGATTCATAGAGGGTTCAACAATAATAAAATAAAACTATAAAAGAGTTAAGAAGGTATAGCTTGTATAGGTACTACCAATTCATTCTATTAAACTTAATCACTCAATTCAACATATTCATCAATTCATCCAAAGATTTATATACTATCTTCACATAGTCTAAGCTATCTATTAGCTAATCAATACCATATTTTAGATTCATTGAGTAACATTCGCCTATTTGAAAAGCAATTAGGCATCGCCTTGGATAACAATTGTAAATAACTACCAAGTAAAACATGTACTAAATGTTCCAACCTTAACATTGTGTATCTACCCACTATAGGTAAAGTAGTTACCACTTTCATCATACTAAATATATTGTATTCCCCATAAGATTTATGATCATTAAAAAAAATAAGAAGATAAAACATTTACAAAAATTCTATTGAAAAGCTACTAGGTTCATTCTTAAGTGATAAATAATTAATACTCATTTACTTTACTAGTTAATACTATAAGATAAATAGTTGAACTATTCTTTAATACTTCCACAATTCTCTTAACTCGAGTTACAAAGAAAGCTTAGAATATGGTGAGAACTTCAAGAAAAGACAATAGAGATAATTACATTCTAATGGCCATTTTATATCATGAGAGGGAAATTATTTACATGGGAATATTACATAAGATGGCACTGATGTTGAGGGGATGCTCGATTTAATTGCCACAAACATATGAATACAAAGGTTTCTTCTAAAGAATACCTCGATTGGAGGAGGTTGTTTTTTGAACATGCACATATGGTTGTTAAAGTCCCATGTCAAGTAAACTAGAAAGAAATATTGTATTGAAAGGCTGAACATAACAGAGGCGTTGCACCTCCATCCTTTACCGTCTGACCGTCTACTATGGAGCTCGTCTTTTACTACTTCTACTTTTGCTTGTATGTGCGTACTCATGTGGCCACTCACTAGCCACCCTCTTCACCAAAATGTGAAAAAGAAACCCCCTTTCTCTAATGGTTTTCAATACTCACTAATACTTTCTTTTGCCACTGCTCTTGTAAACTCTAGACACTTATGCTTCTACACCCACAAATATAAATAGAGATAGTGCGACGTTTCCTTTTTAAGCCACCTTAGCATTTAAAGGGGAATGTTACTGAATAACCAGGCCGAATTTAATGAAAAAAGAAGGCAACCGACATTGATATTATACCTCAGCTTCATGAGTTGTAGGATATGAGGACAAAATGACAGCTTCCAAACCATTTCCCAGCTACCAACATATGACGAAATGATAGCTTGCAAATCATTTATGAGTTAACAATAGATAAATCCTTAAACAGACATATTTGTGAACATTTTTAACACAACATGGCATCTTACATGCTTTTTAAGGCAGTGTGAAGTCAGAGGTGACACTATTATACCAGAAACTACACTAATAACTTTCACACAAGACCATGTAACATTCTTCAATGGTTAGAACACAGACCTAATGCAGGATACAAAGGTTAACAAAAGATGGCCATGAGACACAAAATAATTCATAATTCCAAGATTCAAGGCAGAGGGCCATTGGAAGCTCTAAAGCACTTGAGATAACCATGTGGTTTTAGTCTCAAAGAGAATGGATATGTAATAATATTATATAGGCAAGAACAAATATGGCAGATGGTTGGAAATATAAGTTTGGGGATAATTTTTATATACACTGCGGTGGTTTGTGGGTAGGACTACATCGCTAAGAACACAATAGTTAATGCATGATTGTATCTACTACAGAAATCTAGTAAATTTCAAAGACTAAACAAATGGGCAGTTGAAAGCATCCATACCCAAATTGTGAATGCATTGTTGAAGCCTGTTTGAATAACCAACGAGGTTGTTAATGAATACTGCCTCCCATATTTTATACGCATATAGTGGTTTAACAAAGTGAACTTCACATTTCTCACAAATTGAAATTTCAATTTTAAATGATGAAAGCCACAAGGGTCAGTGCTTCCCATTGGGGAGGACGCGCCTGTGGAGGGCAACGCCCTCTCAACAAGTTGAGGCCTACGAAGGGCGTTGCCTCCATAGCGCAACCCTCCAAATGGGGAGGGTGTGGCTGGAAAACTCCCTCTCTAACATTTCCTAAAGTTTGCCAATTCTGAAGATAGGGAGATACTACTGCTGTTCAAAATAATTGCTTTCAATTTTTAATACTGTATAGATATGTGTTTTATATATTCAAAGCTATATAGATATATATATTTATCATGTTGAACATAAATATATTTATTGTTAATGAAGTCTAAAATACTATTATAAATGAATAGGAGTAATCTAACATATTTTACAGCCAGAACAAACTGGAGCCTCAATCCAGTACATAAATTATTCAATACAAGGGGATTTCAAAGAGTATGAATCTATATAAATGAACAGGGGTAAACATACAAAAAATATAGCATTAATACAGTAAACAACCAAATACAGTGAAAATGCACAAATAGGTTTCAAGAGAATTTCAATCTTTTCACAATTTAGTCACTTTATCACAAAATGTATAATTAATTTGACATTGGAAAGGATTTAAAAACCTGGATTTCGTTCTCCTGTGGAATATCCTCTTCTTCTCATTCTTATTTTTCGTGTATTCTCCCCTCTCCTTCTTACTACCATTTACATTTCTTTTTCTACCCTCTACTCGACTCCCATTTTCAGTTATAATTTGCAAAGTAGTAAAGAAGATTATCAAAAGCAATTGTGTGTTTTTTGTTATTGATTTCCTCATTTTAAAAGATTTATTTTCAGTTTCCAAAACCTCATCTTGAAAATAAAAATAATAGACTTTATTTTTCCATGCACGATATTTATCTTTGATAAATAATAATAAAAAATTCTATTTTAATTGCATCTACGTAATTATCCAAGTAAATAGTGAAGAAATGTCATTTTAAATTGTAAAAATAATATTTACCCTTAATAAGAAATATTATTTACTTGCAAATTAAGTATTTACTCCAAATAAATAATAAAGAAATTCATTCAATTGGGAATAAAATAGTTATTCTAAATAACCAAACATTATCATTTATTTGGAATAAATAAAATCTATAATTAAATTATAATTAATTCATCTTTGTTTCATTGCACTTTTACTTCATTGTGAATTAATTTAATCAAACATTGTAAAATATTTACCATAAAATAGGGGTCATGACATCCTTTCCCCCTTAAAGAATCATCATCCCGATGATCAACTTAACTAATTTGATTACTTCACAATCTGTCTAGCTTTCCAAGGTGTAATAATCTTTGAGTTTAATCATTATTCTTCCATAAATTTTAAACATACGCAAAACAACTATTCACAAAATTTCACTAGGCTAAACACACATTTGACAAAATAAGTGCAACCAAGTTTTATGTGAGTGTGTGTATTCCATTGCTACCGTTCAATTTCACAAATCTAGGTTACCTCTACTCAACAACGTTCTCTCCTTTGTGATGGTAATGGTCTTTCTATGACACTCATGAAAACAACATTGCACTTTAGTCCACGTTAGTACTCATTCAAATTCAAAAATTCTTCAGAAAATTTATTCTCATCTTCATAAGATTTAATCATCTCAATGCTTAAGTAAAATAATAAATTTTGAATATTTTCTTAACTTCAAAATCATATACATGTGCCTATATACCTGTTCTTACCATGTCCTTGTGGTTTGATAGGTTGGTCAAGTTGCTCGTGATTCCTCTTCGATATTCCTATCTTTTCTTATACACGCTTGTGCTATTCCTTTCTCATTCAAATGTCAATATTTCATGGAAGGATGAAATATTGCAAAGAAAAAAAAACTATTGTTTGGATATATGAATAGTTTTAAACTAGGTCACAACTTGATCATAAGTATGTAGAAATGCATATAAAATTTGTTCCCATACCTTCTTTTTCGAATGATAGTCTTGTGTGTCTATATATCGTCTACCACGCTCTCAATTCACCAAGGTATATTGTCCTTACAAAATGATTCTCATATAGAGACTCATTTACGATCCAAGATCATCAATATACATGAATCAAAAGCAACAATAATTGAACCAATACATATAATCTGCATACATGTTATATCTCCACATGTGCAAGTGCATCATTCATATGTTAGTATGTTTACGAATCACAACACTCTTATCGATGCTAGTGCATCATACAAGCAGTAATCAAGTAAGTATACATATTATTTGAAGTCTCTAACTATCACTCCACTCATGGTTAGTCAAAGTCAAAGTAAAAAAAAACATAAAAAAATTCATACCTCTTTACTTTGTTTTACCTTGATGTCGAAAACAGCACACCTGGCAAGAATATCGTTTACTTCAAACACCCATTTGTTCATAATAACAAAAAAAAATCTTGTGGCTAGCATTCATAAACTTGCACATCTTGTTAGAACGTCATGGCTTCATCAAATTCAATCTAATAAAGTATTCCAGGATATTTACCGATAAAAGAAAATAGTTATGTTCATTTCGTCAACATGCCTACTCGCATGAGATATCAAAAAAATTGTCTTCATGATGAGAAACAAGCATCCCATACTACTTGTTATCATCATTAGCAAATTAAAATACCAACAAAAGAAAAGTCTCAACAATCTGAAAAATGTCAAACAATTACAAAAGATAAGAGGATCACTCACCAAAAGGTTCAAGTTGATTACCATAACAACCCAGAACACTAGATGTCAGGGAGATCATCTAGAGCTCAATACTTTTTACAAATGTAACAAGAGTGCATCCAAGAGAAGTGCATTAATTGACTAAACAAGCCATACAATGATCCATGTAATGATACATATCCAGTTTATGAATTACATAAAGATAGTATAACATTTAATCAATCTTCAGTTGCCATACCTAGTGGTCTTCCGCAAGTTGAAGGTCAAGAGCATGGTTAAGGTGCTTTTCCCACCCAACCATAAAGCATAACACTTCCTCGGGATTCTTCCTTTTTCAAAGAACACCCAGCCCTGCATGAGGTGCCTAGAAACCAATAATAATAGGGCAGGAGGGAAACTCTCAATGCATGTCTGATGCCTTATATGCATTCTTATACTAGAATTAACATATTTCTTGCATACAGGATGTGGCAGAGAAACATATAACATAAAAAAAAATTATAGGCTTTCATGATCCATCTATTTCAATGGTACAACTCGCTTTGGCCAAAGCATATATATATATATATATATATATATATATATATATATATATATATATATATATATATATATATATATATATATATATAAAATTTTGGTTGATCTCGGAAAAGAAGACCACCTTCTCTATTAAGCTTAAAATTTATCACACAACATTTTCAACAAGAAAAAAAAGATTGAATTGCATAGAATAAGAACTAGATGATATAATAGTACATAACATGCTCAAGTTCACATAGAGTGAATAACAAACAAGAATACATAACCTCTGGTGCCTAACTCGCACATGGTATGAATACATAATTTACCTGTAGTGCCTCACTCGTACAAATATGGAACATGTCTCGTACACAATGTGCAATACTCATTCAAATTTTCATACAATGAATATAGTAAGTGCATTTCTCTCACAAGTGCATTACTTGCAGAAAAGGTGCAATATGCATATTCACAGTAGTATAGTTATAGTGATCATTACTCGATCCAATAAACACAATGAGTGTCAAAAGTATATTTCACACACAAATTAAGAAAAGTAATCATTACTCAAGTACTTATCCGCACAAAGGAATCAATAACTTATTCCAGTGCATCACTCACACAAGAAGAACAATAACATGAAATATGCATCACTCACATTAGTATAGTGAACATTTCTCGTTCAAGTATAAAAAGTAAGTAATTAAAGCATAAATTTTATATGATATGCATACAATCATTCATACAGTTGTGTCATTCACACAGAGCATGAGAAGTGCATTATTGTACAAGTACTTTCATGAAGAACAATCAAGCATATAAGATTCATCACCTCAATCGCTTCTACCTTGTCAAATAGACAGATCAAGATATTTATCTAATCAACTTCTATCATGAATTACCAATGAAGATTCTCAAGACATCAGAACCTTGCATTTTTGTAAGATCTCATGGATTCAATCAGATCTAATTCTTGAAGGAATAAGATGTTGCTCAACAATCAACTTGCCTCCCCTAGTACCGATTCAAACATTCTTTCCTTAAGCATCCCTCATAGGTGTCTTACCTTCATGAAGGTTCAACCAATATTTAATATTATCAACTTTATTTACTTCACAAGTGATTTTCCTTCTTCCTCTCATCAGAAATTTCTTCTTTTCTCCTTCCCTTATATCTTATCAACTCATTCATCCTTTACATCATTAAAGAGATCTCTCTTCACTATTTCACTTTTATCTCCACATCATCATTCAAGGGTTGTCACCATAGGTTATTCATCTTGGCTTACTTCAACTAGGTACCATCACTCTTACTAGCAATTCTTATAATAATGCGACTAAGCGAAGAGGTCTCACAACCTCCAAATTTTTGAATGATCGAATTAAATCTAAACTTCTAATCAGTTCCAACTAACCATCAAAGAATCACCCATACTAGGGTTCACTATACAATACAATAGGTTCATATACTTCAATGCAACCTAAGCACAGAAGACTCGAGGCCCAAGTGTTGAACCTGAGTGCTTTGATACCAAAATGTAACGTTAGGAAAACTCATTTACCAATTATAACCCTTAATTTCCAAATTAAGTTAATAAAATAAAATAATTATAAAAGGGTGTGGAAAAGAGAATTAATTACTTCATCGCTAAATTCAAATGAAGTTACATACATGAATGAATCAAAGTATATTTTAACAAGGTGGTGCCTTTATTAGATTTAGCCATGTAGGCTTACACATGAATGATCATCTCATCAATACATGTAAATTCAAATACTATAATGCAAATTAAAGAAAAAGCAAGATCATAAATGCACCCACAAAGAAACCATAACACAAAGATTTCCATGAGTGTAAAACCCTCGTAGGGATGAAAAACACTTGTAAAAGTGTCTCACTAGCTTAATAAAATGCCTCTCTAGCAGTGCCTTACTGGCTAAAAATTCTCAATGGTCATAAGATGCCTCATTGGAAATGATCATATGGTCTCACGAGCATGACCATTTACAACTTCAATACATGCTTCAAAATAATTAAGCAAACAACTACAAAGGATCACATGGTTCCTCTACATATCATTTATCTTCTTAATACTTCCACATTCCATATTCTAGTATTTATAAGAACTGGAAGCTTAACATATAAATAGCCCATTGTCCCGTGTGTGGATATAACATACTTTTTCTAGTTTCACCAATGCATCATCCTTGCACATGAAATTATAGTAATGTCAACATTATCATGAATCACTCCCAAGTATTAGCAAATGAGACAACTATACCTCCAACAACCTCTCAAATTTCCCACAAGTATATTGAAAATCATGAGCTTTAAGAAAGTAATCCTAGTACTACTAAAATGCATACATGCCCATGCAATTGTAACAAAAATGCTTACATCATTGATTCATAGAGGATTCAACAATAATAAAATAAAACCATAAAAGAGTTAAGAAGGTATAGCTTATATAGGTACTACCAATTCATTCTATTAAAATTAATCACTCAATTCAACATATTCATCAATTCATCCAAAGATTTATATACTATCTTGACATAGTCCAAGCTATCTAGTGGCTAATCAATACCATATTTTAGATTCATCGAGTAACATTCGCCTATTTGAAAAGCAATTAGGCATCGCCTTGGACAACAATTGTAAATAACTACCAAGTAAAACATGTACTAAATGTTCCAACCTTAACATTGTGTATCTACCCACTATAGGTAAAGTAATTACCACTTTCATCATACTAAATATATTGTATTCCCCATAAGATTTATGATCATTAAAAAAAAAGATAAAACATTTACAAAAAAATTGTTGAAAAGCTACTAGGTTCATTCTTAAGTGATAAACCATTAATACTCATTTACTTTACTAGTTAATACTACAAGATAAATAGTTGAACTGTTCTTTAATACTTTTGCAATTCTCTTAACTCGAGTTATGAATAAAGCTTAGAATATGGTGAGAACTTCAAGAAAAGACAACAGAGATAATTACATTCTAACGACCATTTTATATCATGAGAGGGAAAGTATTTACATGGGAATATTACATAAGATGACACTGATGTTAAGGGGATGCCCGATTTAATTGCCACAAACATATGAATACAAAGGTTTATTCTAAAGAATACCTCAATTGGAGGAGGTTTTTTTCTTAACATGCACATATGGTTGTTAAAGTCCCATGTCAAGTAAACTAGAAAGCAATACTGTATTGAAAGGCTAAACATAGCAGGGGCGTTGCACCTCCATCCTTTACCGTCTGACTGTCTACTACAGAGCTCGTCTTTTACTACTTCTACTTCTGCTTGTATGTGCATACTCATGTGGCCACTCACCAGCCACCCTCTTCACCAAAATGTGAAAAAGAAACCCCCTTTCTCTAATGGTTTTCAATACCCACTAATAATTGCTTTCGCCACTGCTCTTGTAAACTCTAGACACTTATGCTTCTACACCCACAAATGTAAATAGAGACAGTACGACGTTTCCTTTTTAAGCCACCCTATCATTTGAAGGGAAATGTTAATGAATAACCAGGTTGACAGCCGAATTTAATGAAAAAAGAAGGCAATCGACGCTGATATTATACCTTAGCTTCATGAGTTGTGGGATATGAGGACAAAATGGCAGCTTGCAAACCATTTCCCAGCTACCAACATATGACAAAATGATAGCTTGCAAATCATTTATGAGTTACCAATAGATAAACGCTTAAACAGACATAGTTGTGAACATTTTTAAACAACATGGTGTCTTACATGCTTTTTAAGGTAGTGTGAAGTTAGAGGTGACACTATTAGACCAGAGACTACACTAATAAATTTCACACAAGACCATGTAACATTCTTCAATGGTTAGAACACAGACCTAAGGCAGGATACAGAGGTTAACAAAATATGACCACGAGACACAAAATAATTCACAATTCCAAGATTCCAAGGCAGAGGGCCACTGGAAGCTCTAAAGCACTTGAGATAACCATGCAGTTTTAGTCTCAGAGAGAATGGATATGTAATAATATTATATAGGCAAGAAAAAATATGGCAGATGGTTAGAAATATAAGTTTGGGGATAATTTTTATATGCACTGCGGTGGTTTGTGGGTAGGACTACATCGCTAAGAACACAACAGTTAATGCATGATTGTATCTACTATAGAAATATAGTAAAGTTCAAATAATAAACAAATGGGCCGTTGAAAACATCCATACCCAAATTGTGAATGCATTGTTGAAGCCTGTTTGAATCACCAACGAGGTTGTTAATGAATACTGCCTCCCACAGTCTATACACGTATAGCGGTTTAACAGATTGAACTTCACGTTTCTCATGAATTGAAAGTTCCATTTTAAACGGTGAAAGCCACAAGGGCAGGTGCTTCCCATTGGGGAGTACGCGCCTGTGGAGGGCAGCGCCCTCTCCATAGGCCGCGGCCTATGGAGGGTGCTACCTCCACAACGCAGCCCTCCAAATGGGGAGGGTGCGGCTGGAAAACTCCCCCTCTAACATTTCCTAAAGTTTGCCAATTTTGAAGATAGGGAGATACTACTGCTGTTCAAAATAATTGCTTTCAATTTTGAATACTGTATAAATATGTGTTTTATATATTTAGAGCTATATAGATATATATATAGATATAACTCTAAATATATTTATTATTAATATAGTCTGAAATACTATTATAAATGAATAGGAGTAATCTAACAAATTTTATAGCCAAAACAAACTGGAGCCTCAATCCATTACATAAATTATTCAATACAAGGGGATTTCAAAGAGTATGAATATATATAAATGAACAAGAGTAAATGCACATAAAATATAGCATTAAAACAGTAAACACCCAAATACAGTGAAAATGCACAAATAGGTTTCAAGAGAATTTCAATCTTTTCACAATTTAGTCACTTTATCACACATTGTATAATTAAATTTACATTGGAAAGGATTTAAAAACCTAGATTTTGTTCTTCTGCGAAATATCCTCTTCTTGTTTCCTCTTCTTCCCGTTCTTGTTTTTCCTGTATTCTCCCCTCTTCTTCTTACTACCATTTACATTTCTTTTTCTACCCTCTACCCAACTCCCATTTTCAGTTATAATTTGCATAGCAATAAAGAAGATTATCAAAAGCAATTGTGTGTTTTTCGTTATTGATTTCCTCATTTTAAAAGATTTCTTTTCAATTTCCAAAACCTCATCTTGAAAATAAAAATAATAGAATTTATTTTTCCATGCACGGTATTTATCTTTGATAAATAATAATAAAGAATTCTATTTTAATTGCATCTACGTAATTATCTAAGTAAATAGTGAAGAAATGTTGTTTTAAATTGTAAAAATAATATTTACCCTTAATAAGAGCTATTATTTACTTGCAAATTAAGTATTTACTCCAAATAAATAATAAAGAAATTTCATTCAATTGGGAATAAAATTGTTATTCTAAATAACCAAACATTATCATTTATTTGGAATAAATAAAATCTATAATTAAATTATAATTAATTTATCTTTGTTTCATTGCACTTTTACTTCATTGCTAATTAATTTAATCAAACATTGTAAAATATGTACCATAAAATAGGGGTCGTGATAACTCCTTAAGGGTTTTGAAGCCCCCTAACACAACCATAACTTCAGCTTTTTTATTAGATTAGACACCCATAGTCACACCATAGTTCACTATGCATTCCCCTTTGTGGTTTCTTAGCAGACCCCCTACCTCTGCTAATCTCGGGTTGCCTTTTGAGCACCCATCAAAGTTACACTTTATCTAATCCATCTGAGGAGGACTCCGCATAGTAGCCATTCTGGTTAGCATCATAGACCAATTGAGTTTAGTAAGATCCTTCCTTATGCCCCAATTCTGCTTAATCCTCATCTCTTTGTAGTTAGGCCATGCTTTGAAAAAATTGTATCTTCCAACCTCAATATTTTCCTTAATCTGTGTTTTTATAATCAAGCTAACCACCTAGCTGCTTCTCTCCACTTCCCTGAATATCCTGTTATTCCTTTTATTCCATATTCCACAGGTAACAAAGGGGGGAACTTGGTTCTAGAGGTCAACAATAACATTGTGGTAAAAAGGACAATTCGACCAACTTTCTATAAACAACTTCATTGAGTGAAGAAACACCCAATCTAAGGACAACAACGACAGGAAGAAGGACCACACCTCCCTCGCGAATTGGCAATGAAAGAATATGTGCATAATTGACTCCTCATCCTGCTTACAAAGGGAGCATCTGTTAACCAATTGGAATCCCCTCCTAACCAAGTTGTCAATTATAAGAATTTTTCCATGAGCAACAGTCCAGAAATAATTAATTTTAGGAACCAAGTTCTTTAACCACACCTTATCCCAAAAATGGTTTGTAATGACATCTAGAGGCTTCACTAGTTCCCCATATTCCTTTTTTACTGAGAAACAACCTGAAGAGCTACATTTCCAAAGCAATTCATCTTCCCTTTCTCTATCAAACCACTTAGCCTCCCCAATTATATTGTGCAGCCTTAGAAGTGTCAGGTTCCAGTTGACCTGTCTCTGGCCTCTTAGATTATCCCTCCTTAATAGTGTTTTGAACTCCTTCCAATTAAGTTCCTCCATCTCCTAGTTATATATAGTTGAAAATATTTTTTCCACAAATCTTGGTTAAGCTTCGTTTGAGAGGATTCAGTTCATCAATTGAAGACAAGGTAGAAGTCTCAATCCATGGTCCTTCCAAAAATCAGTATTATTACCATTCCCAATTCTCTTTCTTACCCCCAGTTTCAACACATTTTTTTAATTTAACAAAGTGATTCCATAAAGCATAACCACTAGGTAGGTCAGACATGGAGAGAAAACAGTCAGGATTCATGTTCCTCAGGCACTTGGCTTGGAATTTTTTTACCCAATCTTTAGAGCCTTCAAGAAGATTCCATCCAATTTTTGTAGTGAGGCACTTGTTTAGCAAGGATATTCTTCTTATTCCCAAACCCCCTCTCCTTTTTGGAGTGCACACTTTTTCCCAACTGACCAGGGACAGTTTGTTTTTTTCTTATGTTCTTGACCACAAAAATCTTCTTTGAATCTATTCTATCTTTTCCCCTATAAAAGCAAGAATTTTGAAAAGAGATGGGTAGTATATCAAGATATTCTGAAGGGAGGCTTTCAACATTTGGACCTTCCCAGCCAAGCTAAGAAGCTTCCCCTTCCAACCAGCGAGCTTGTTTTGAACTCTCTCAATCAGCTGATTCTAGTAGTTATTTTCCAACTTCTTTGAGATCAAAGGTAGGCCAAGATAGGCATCAGGTAAGGCAACTTCCTGACATTCCATAATTTTCACCACTCTATCCTTAATTTTTTGGTTATTGTTGAAGAAGTATATCTTGCTTTTTTCATAGTTTATACACTAGCCAGAAACAACAACATAGTCATTAAGAACTTGTTTCCAAAGACCAGCTTCCCCACCGAGGCTTCCCCAAACATAAGAGTATCATCAACAAATTGTTGATGGGAATCAGGCATAAGAGACAAGGCAAATTTAACACCTTTTAGAGCTTTAGAGTCCACCAATTTTTGGATGTTCCTCCCAAGGACTTCAACAACAATTATAAAAAGGTAGGGAGAGAGGGGGTCACCTTGCCTAAGACCATGACCACAAGAGAAAAAGCCTTGGGGGACACCATTAACCAGAACAAAGCACATGGGGGAGGTAATACAGGAAGAGATCATCTTAAGGAATATTCCTTCTATCCCAAACTTCCTAAGAACAACAAAAAGAAATGGCCAGGAGACTCTATCATAGGCCTTAGAAATATCAATTTTGAAGGGCATCCCAAGTTTCTTAGAATGGTCCATTGAGTGGATAATTTCATGGGTGGAGATGACAACATCCAGGATGTTTCTTCCCTGGACAAAATCTTTCTATTTTAGGGCAATCATTTTACCTAGCATCGGTTTGAGCCTTAACACCAAAATTTTAGAGAAGATTTTATAGACCGTATTGCAAAGACTTATAGGTCTATAATCCTTCATAGCAGAGGCTTCACCATTTTTGGGAATAAGGGCTAAAAACGTGGCATTTAGTTGGTTAAGCAACCTGCACGACCTAAAGAAATCTCTAGCTGCATTGATAAGGTCATTTTTTATAATATCCTAGTAGGTCTGGAAAAAGGCAGGAGGAAACCCATTTGGCCTAGGAGCTTTAAAAGCTCCGAAGGAGGAAACCCATTTGGCCTAGTCATCATCTTTAAATCAAGATCAAAAATAACTTTAGGGATCACCTCAAGAAAGTTAGCATGTACCTGATTTACATTGCCAAGAGCCATACAATGAGAGGAGAAGAAGTTAACAACTTCCTGAGCAATTTCTTTTTCAGTGGTAACCATGGAGCCATCCTCTTTTACAAGCGATCTGATCTTGTTTATACTTCTATGTTTCAAAGTGGATTGATGGAAGAATTTAGTGTTCCTATCCCCTTCAGTTAGCCATTGGACACGTGACTTTTGTTTCCAAAAAATGTCCTCCTTTTTATTTATCTTAAACCATCGAGATTTGAGGTCTCTTTCCTTAGCACATATCTTGTCATCCACCTGACCAGCCTCCATAATATCCTGAACTTCCTTTAAGTTGTTTCCCAGGGTATTCTTTATCTCAAAGATATTACCAAAGGTTATATTATTCCACCCTTTCACTCTTTTCTTTATTCTACTCAACTTTTCCACCAGACAATACATTGGAGTGCTAGTTATAGGTTCCTCCCACCATGTTTTAACAAGAGCAGTAAAATCTGGGTGGAGACTCTACATTAATTCAAATCTGAACGGGAAAGGTCCCCTATTATAATCCACATTTCTTTTAAGCAAAAAGGCATTATGATAAAAAGCCACACCTTGGGAGAGCAAAAAGAGATAAGAATTGGGAGATATTACAATTGGCAGAGATCAAAAACCTATCTAATTTGACTTGGATTAGATGGTTTCCATTCCTTCTATTGGACCAACTGTACTTAGTGCCTTGGAGAGGGATATCTATAAGACCAGCTGAGTTTAAGAATTATTCCAACTCCATCATGCTATCTGAGTAGTCATCTTGCCCCCCTAACTTCTCTGAAGGAAGGAAAGGGGAATTGAAATCCCCTCCTAGCATCCAATGGTCATGTTTTTTTATAAGAAATAGCATCACTTAGTTGTTCCCAAAGCATAACTCTGTCCCTACTCAAATTTGGGGCATAGATATTTATTAAGTTCCATTTCTCCTAGGAAGCTAAGTCTTCAAGGGTAATCATCAGTCTGTTCCTACTAGTTGAACACAAAGTTCCTTTTAATTTAGAAGGATTCCAAAGAGTAGCTATACCTTTTGAAGCTCCTTCAGCCTCACTAACAAAATAATTCACACTAGGCCAAATGCTCAAAATGGCCTTATCAAGCATCTATTTCTTCATCTTAGTTTCTTGAAGTCCAAGAGAACATCCACTTTATTGTCAAGAATACAAGTTTTAACCAAGAACTGTTTATACGGGCTATTAAGTCCCGTTATATTCCAGGAAAGATACTCCATAGATAAAACAATATACAACACCACCCTATCCCCAAAGAAGCAACCAGGGCTACTTCTTCTTGGGCTTCGACCCTACAATTGATTTCAAGGTTCTTTGTTTTCCAGCAGCCACATCCCTCATAATATCCTTAGTTCTAGAATCCTTTTGGGAAGGTCTGCCCACCTTATTTCGCTCCCAACATCCGACTTCTTTTTCTTTTCGATTTAGTTGGTGCTTGAGACCACTCATCATCATCCTCTTTATCACTAGACTAAGGAGGAAAGCCCAATAAATCCATAGAGTCACTTAGGTTTCTTGTCCCCTTTTGGGATAAGAAATGCATGTCCTCCAAAGACAAGTTTGTATCGGGATGCACATACTCACCATCTTCAAGCTCATCTCCCACTCCTGAAATCTGAACCTTCTCCTGGGGAGCCTGCAGTTTTTCCTCCATAAGAGATCCCATCTTAGGTTCATCCTCTATATTAACTTCATCCCCTCCATTTGGCTTCACCATTTTCAGAAAGCCTGGGGTTGGAAAGCTGGAAATAGGGGCAGAAACCTCAAGGTTCAGGCAAACTGAGTTGTTAGTTATAATAAGGGGTTCAGGAACAACCTCCTTACCTGGGATAGGGTTATCCTTCATTTGGGGAACAAACACCACCTAAACAAGAGTTGCAGAAGGTTGAGCAACAAGATCCATTTCATTAGTAGATTTTTCATCCACTTGATTTTTCTCCTTAGCACAAGTACCCTCGACAAGTTTGTTCCCACAAGAGTCAACGAGGTGACCAAACTTCTTGCACTGCTGGCAGAAGAGATGAGCATTTCAATATTCCAGGGGTTGGGTCTAGTTACCAAATTTTGACTTAAGGAGGATTGAGGATGGTAAGACCATATTCACATCCACATTTACACAAATATGAGCATACACCAATCTAGATCTCTCCTAAGTAATCTTATCAATAGCCAAAAGAATACCAAAGGAGTTGGGCAATACCTTTTAATATTCTTGTTTCCTAGAACTCCAAAGGAAGGCCCGGAAGGTGGACCCAAGTTGAAGTTGAGGCACCTAGGTCAGTTGATGGATTGAAGCCCGGTTTCCATTTGCAGAGGGAGAGAAAGTTTTTAAACCCCAAGTCAAATGCCCAGGGACCACCAGTTTAAACCTTTAGCATATCTTCATAAACCACAAAGGAGAAAAGGAAGATACCTCTTGGAATAACATTTATGGTGACGTTGCCTTTGAGGTTCCAAGTGGAAGCAACCCATTGATGAACTAGTTTAATGTTTTGCCTATACGCCAAAAACTTTCCAACTAATGCTAGTTTGAGATTGTCCATTGCCTTCAGTATCAGAACTTCTGGGACATCTACTTCCCAACTAGTCATTGAGTAGGAAGCAGATTCCAATATCCTTTTACCCGAGGCTGGCAAGTCAGAACCCACCAATTTTTCCATGTAGGAAACCAGTTCTTCCATAGAGAAGAAAGAGTCAAGCCCAAAAGAAGGAGATATGGGTGACTTTCCAGAAATACCCTCAGTCTTTTCCCCAGGGGAAAGGACAAAAGTATGAGGAGGGGGCGTCATATGGGGAACAACTAGACTAGTCACTACCACCACAGGCACAGTGCCAAACAAGAAGATAACATTCTAGGAATGGAGAGCCTTCCCGGCCCCCCCTCTCGACTGTCCCATGAAATAGTCAAATCACGACAGGGCTGAAAATTCAAAAAAATTGCCAGAGCGAGAAACTTGCAGAGAAAAGTTGAGTTATATTAATCAATATTAGTTAATATAATGATTAGTTAGTAATTATAGCTAGTATAGAGTAGATCACTATTTACTTTTATGCTATTTCATTTGTAAAAATATTATTAAATTTTTTAACTATAAACAAACTTAAGAATTGATCTTCTTAGGGACTAGCAATATGAACGTGGGTGAAGGGCATGAGAGTGCAAGCCCACGACCATTAAAGGTTGTGACCTACTTTTTTTGTTGTCGATAGTTGCATGCTAGTGGGGGGAAGATCGCTAGATTGGGGGCGTTTGATATTGCTTGGTGAGGGTTTTTTGCTACGCATAGGGCTTGGGTTCTTCTGCATTCTATTTTTTCTCTCTGTTGCTTGCTTGGTTCATGTTTCTAGCTTGTGGGTGGAGTAAGGATTTCATTTTTTCTTTCTTCTAGTGATGGAGTTAGGAGAGGCATCTGGGTTTGAATCCCCTATGGATTTTTGCACGTCTTTGGGAGTGAAGTCGTCTCCTCCCTTGAGGGGGGTTGTGGAGAATAATTTATTGTATAATGATTTGAGGGTGGGAGCATTTTCTCCGTTTGGAGGCCCTCGCATCCCGAAAGTTAATGGATGCCTGGAGAGGAGCAAAGATAGACTGATTCTAGTGATTCAACCAGAATCAATTACTGAGGATGTGGATTATTTTTCAAATCATGCCTTGATTTGAAAATTCATGGGTATCCGTGTTTCGCTCCCATTCTTAGAGGCGTGGGCTCAGTGAACTTGGGCTCCTGAGAAGGCTTCTAAGGTTGGGAGAAAGAAGGATCTAGAGAAAATTAAGAGGACGAGGGAGATTTTGGTGGAGTTAGAATCTATTAAGACTCTTGATTCTCACTTTTCCAACCCTCAGAAATGATCATCCTTTCATGGAATGCAAGAGGCTTGAACACTGTCCCTTAACAAAAAGTTGTTTGGGATTTGGTGAGAACTCATTCTCCTAATGTGCTCTTTATTCAGGAAACTAAGTTGTCTATTGAGAATATGTGTACTTTGGTGCCTAAACTTTGGGGATGTGGCCAATGTCAGCGCATCAATGCCCAAGGTAATGCAAGAGGTTTGGCTTGTTTGTGGAATCAACTAAAGATTTTCCCTCTTTGGTGGATGTCCTATAAGTCTTCTATCTTTGTGGTTGCTTCAAACCTGGAAATTGGTGAAATTATTCTTCTTACCAATATCTACACTCCTACTAATTTTCCTGGTAAATAACGCCTGTGGTCTCACATCTAGTATATTCAAAGTTATGCTGCTCTTTATCCTTGGATTACTACAAGTGATTTTAATGTTATTATTGAGTTGGAAGAAAAGAGGGGAGGAATTTTGAGGTTGGAGCCTTCTACTTTTCTTCTTTGTGATAACATTTCAGCCATGAATCTTGTTGAAATTAAGCCTAGTAATGGTCAATTTACCTAGAATGGTAGGAGACTTGGGGAGGATTGTATTGTTGAGAGGCTTGACAGGTTCCTAGTGTTTAGTTTTTGGATTGGGGGACCTTGAACTATTAGTTCTAAGACTCTAGATTAAAGGGGTTTAGACCATTGGCCTATTAAGTTATCTACTTTATCAAATCATGTTGCTCAATCTCCCTCTTTCAAGTTTCAACTTATGTGGTTGCAGGATCCCTCTTTGCAAGATCATGCTGTTGAGTGGTGGTATTTGGGTAGACCTGCTTTTGTCATCGCTATGTATTCTTTTGTTAATTAGCTACAATATCTGAAGTACCAACTTAAAAGGTGGAACATGCAGTCTTCGATAACATCTTCCATGCTAAGGCTACTGCTCAAGCTATTTTGGATAATATCACCTATGAGATTAGGGAATTCGGTCTTTTTGAGGAATCTGTCAAGGAGGAGGCAGTGGCCTTGAAAGTATTGGAGGAGTGTGAGTTGTGTGAAGAGGTCTATTGGAAACAAAAGGATCAGGTTGAATGGTTACAAGAGGCGGACATGAACACTACCTTTTTCTTCAATTATGTGAAGGCCAGGATACATGGTAATTCGATCCCCTTTCTTTTGAATGCCAGGGGGGAGCACTTATCCTCTTTGGGCGATATTTCCATAGAAGCTTCATAATACTTTGCCTCTTTGTTTAGGAAGGATTGTTTGGATGTGTAGGAGGCTAAAAATCAGGTCTTGTCCTGTATCCCCTCTTTGGTTTATGTGGAAATGAATGAGCACCTCTTGGGCTTTATTTCCCTAGAGGAATTGGAGGCCATAGTATTTCGAATGAAGGGAAAGCTCCTAGTCCTGACGTCTTCCCAATTGAATTCTTTCAGGAATTTTGGGATATTATAAATTTGGATTTACTTGAGGTGGTTCATGAATCCTAGAGGAACAAGCAGATGTTGAGGTCTATGAATTCCACTTTTCTTGCTCTCATCCATAAATGCGATGGGGCAGATAAGTTGAGTTTGTTTCGACCCATTGGTCTTTGCAATGTGGTCTGTAAAATTATTTCCAAGTTGATTGCTAAGAGGCTGAAGCAGTGGATAAGGATGCTTATTTCTAAGGAACGGGGAGGTTTTGTGGCAGATAGGAAAATATTGAATGGTGTGGTCATTGTCACTGAAACTATTAATTCTGTGGCGATCTCTAAAGAAAAATCCATGTTCATCAAGTTGGATATGGCAAAGGCTTATGACAAAGTTAAGTGGTCCTTCTTATATAAAGTGCTTATTGCTTTTGGTTTTGTTGAGGAGTGGGTTATGTGGGTTATGAGTTGTGTCAAGACCACTTCCTTTTTGGTTTTGATTAATGGGGAACCGTCTCCTTTGTTTGGAGCCTCCAAAGGTCTTTGACAAGGGGACCCTCTTTCTCCTTATTCATTCTTTCAGTTGAAGCTTGGGGAGAATCATTAAGAGAAATGTGGCACAGGGTCTTCTCCAAGGTTGGGTTTGGGGCAATGGATTGCCTCCTCAGTCTTACCTACATTTTTTTATGATACTCCTTTGATGGGCATGACCAATGTTAGAGAGGCCACCAATTTTTGCAAGGATTTGGAAATTTACCTTGCTACTTTTGGGCAGATGATTAATGAGGATAAATCTTTTATTTTCTTCTTTAATACCCTGAGGCTCATTCAAGGTTGGATTGATCACATTTAGAGATTTCAAATTGGCTCACTGCCTTTGTCTTATCTCGACATTCCTATCTCTTATGGTACCCTCCCTAGGGGCTCTTGGCAAAATATTTTAGACAAGTTTCACATGAAGGTGAACCATTGGACTCACTAGTGGTTTTCCTTCGTTGGTTGAGTTTAGCTTCTTAATTTGGTGGTGCAAGCTCTTCCCAATTATAGGTGTATGCTCCAGGTTGCTCCCATTGAATTTATTAAGGATTTGGACTCTCTAGCGAGGTAATTTCTTTGGGTTGGCAACTTGTCGTCTAATAAGTGGAGCCTTGTGAAGTGGGATATTGTGTGTAGGACAAAGTAGTTTGGTGGTCTTTGGTTGTGACATTCCACTCTAACTGGTTTAGCACTATCTGCCAAGCTTTATTGGAGATGGTGTTTGGAGCAGGATCATGTCTGGGCAAGAATTGTTTCTCACAAATACCTTTGTGGGATACCGAAGGAGGAGGTTCCTCAATATCTGCTTGTGGGGAAAGGTTCTATGATTTGGGAAATGATTAAAAAAGGTTCTAAGCTAATTAAAGAGGGTTTGTTCTGGATATGCAATACGGGATCTGAGGATCTCTTCTGGTTTGACTCTTGGGATGGGTTTTCCACTATCATGAGTAGGTATCCTAATCTACAGTTTCTTTGTCAGTATTTTAGAGGTTGGGTAGTCTCAGGTGGTGGATTTTAAGACTTCTTACCTCTGTGGGCATGTGGAGGTGTCTAGATGGAAGCTTCCTAATGAGTGGCATGTGGCTAGCTTTGAGGAGGAGTGTGTTGAGCTTCAATTTTTTTTGGAAAATAGACAGTGCAACTCTCTTATGGATAGGGATATTTTGACTTGGAGTTCATATCTTAAGTGGATCTTTACAGTTGCTAGTGGGTACTAGGAGTTGATTGCTCAAAAGTATGGTGGGTTGAAAATTTCATGGTGGAATTTTTTTTGGAATAAGTTCTTCTGGCCCAAGTGTAATTGTTTCCTATGGACCTTAGCCTAGAAAAAATGATTAACTTGGGAGAATCTTCAGAAGTAGGGTTTCAAGGGGGCATTTGTTTGTGTTCTTTGTGGGGGTATTGAAGAGGACTCATCTCACTTGTTCTTCTGTTGCCCTTTTTCTATGTTTATCTAACATTTTTGGTGGGGCATTTGGAAACATCTGTGTGTTCATGCCTCCTTTCTGGTGGAATTATGGAGTAGCCTGGGGAGACCTCCAACTTAGTCTTCTTTCCTCTAGATTGTGCGGTGTATTGACCCTGTATTCATTCTTTGGTAGATTTGGCTAGAAAGGAACCACAGGATTTTTCGTGGGAGAAAGATGATGATTCAACAGGGTTGGTAGAGAATTGTATGTATGATTTAGGAGACTGTGAATGCTAAATGTGAAGTGGTTCTTTCTTTGGAATGGCATGATGAGGATATTGTGAATAGATTGGGCCTATGTGACTTGGCCTTCAACTCTCTTTGTGTTTGACGTGGTAGGCATACCAAAAAGAAGGTACAGAGGGTTGGGAGTTGGTCCCCCCATCCGATGGATGTTTTGGAGATCAATACTAATGGTTCTTCTAGGGGTAATCATGGCCCTACTAGGATTGGTGGGGATGGGAGAGATAGCTCTTGTTATATTATCTTCCTATTTTCCATTCATAAAGGGAAGCAAACCAACAATATTATGGAGGGATTGGTGATTCTTTGGGCTATTAAGCGGGCCTATGCTCTTGGTTGGTGTAAGATTATCTATTAATTAGACTCTCATATCATTATTAATTTGTTGAATGAGCAGAACTTGGAATTGGTCAATTGGCAACTTGCTTCGGTTGTCAACATATTTTGTAGTTGTCTTCCATGTCGGAGGTGGTGTCTTTTATTCACATCCCTCGAGAATGGAATAGGGCTGCTGATTGTTTGGAAAAATGGGCTTCTGAGCATGCTAGCAATTGGCAGATTAAGGGGTTGGAGCAGTTATCCCTTGAGTATTGCCAAGTTTTAGAGAAGATCATTTTTTAGGACATGGCTGGTTGATGTTGGCTAGAGGATGGTTTTGATGTGGTTTTAGGTCTTTGTAGGGTGTTTGTTGGTTTGGGATTCTTGCTTATTTTTGGGTGCCTCTGCGGACCTTGATTTCTTTGTATTGGTGATTTATTGATATTAATAAATTTTTACCCTCTTTTATTTACAAAAAAAAAAACTTAAGAACCATTTCAAACTTAAGATGTTGCACCTAAAAAATGTTATGATCTCGAAGATTGTTCATGTGTTTGCATGAGAATTGAAGGATCCTTATTTCATGATCCTATTTTTTATATTTCTTTATCAATATTTTATATGAGTGAGAGATTAGTCTAAACATAAATTTATAACATCATTGTAGTCTTCAACAAACTATATCATTTAAACATTCTTCTTACAAATCCACTCCTTAAAATTTTGTAACTTTGCAATTTCCTAATATTCTAGCATTGTAACTTTGCCATTTTACAAGCTCAAAACTTTACAACATATCAAGAAACTCTACAACTTCTTGTCAAATCATCAAAACTATTGGCATGTCCCACACACCTTGTCAAGCCAATCCAACACCTTGACAAGAGAACTCCTTGGTCATTACATGGTCTTTTCCAAGTTCCCTTTTTTGGAGCTTCTTTTGTGAGTCCCTTAGAGACCTATTTTGAGTCTCTTAATTTGAGTCTTTGAACAATTCTTAGTGGATTGCTTTATTTTGACCCCAAGAAGTGTTTTTTTTCCATTTTGGATCATAGATAATTGGTGACTCAACATGAAAATTAACATTCTTGTATTTTGTTAGAATCTATAGAATAGATGAAAACCCATAAATTAGTGTACGAAATAAAAAAATATAAGAATATAAATACCAATGACTTAAGAAATTAAAATAACATTACAAATTTAGTCTCAAAGAGAGTAATGGGAATACTCAAAAAGTAAAATATCATTAAGAGAGCTCAAAATCAAGAAGCTACATGAATGTAAAATTGTATGAAAACAAGCTAGGAGAATGCGTGAAAATAAGTTAAGTGAGAGGGAGGAGGTGACAAATATGAATCATGGAATGAATACACCATGGGACTCCAAAAATAGGGAAGTGTAACTCCCATGCAAGATGTCAATAACTCACACTTTGTTAACAATAATAATCACTATATTAACCTAAGAAAGATTAAATAAGAGTGTAGGAAAAATCTATGCTAGGAAATAAAAACCTACAGTAACACCCCCCTTAATCATAACTTAGTTGGATAGAAAGATGAGTCCTAGTAAATTAAGCATGATGAGTTACTCATGCATATAGAATTTCCCCCCAAGAAAAGAGAATCCCATAAACTAGAGAGAGGAGCAAGGACTAAGAAGCTCCCATAAAATGAGCCTCTTGCACCGCTAGCAAAGCTCATAGATAAATATACTTGTTTGTGAAGGGTTTGGTGAAAGTATATCAATAATGTACTTAGAATTTGGGTAGTAGTGGAAATATATGACTTGCTCATAGATAAGCTCCCAAATGTGGTGCATGTGAATCTCCACATGCTTGGTCTATGATGATGGATCAGGTTCCATAAAATTTGAATGACACTCTAGTTGTCACAAAAGATAATTTAAGGTTGTCTAAATTAGATACCAAACTTAGTGAGAATCTATTGAAGCTAAATTACACTAGTGGTAGAATTTATATCCCCATAATACTTTGACCTTGGTGGAATATAGAGTAAGAGTAATTTTTTTCTTTCTTGACCAATAAATAGGACCTAAACCAAGTGAGAAGCTATAACTTAAAGTGGACTTGCAATCCTAAGAATTACCTATCCAATTTGAATCTTTGTAGCCCACCAAGTCAATATTAATATTCATTACATAGTGAATCCCAAAATTTTAAGTACCTTGAATATAATGGAGAATCCACTTGATTTCCTTTAAGTGTAGCTCATGGGGCTCCTGTAAAAATTTAGAGACCATACCCACAATATATGAAATATTGGGCCTTGTTTGAGTCAAATAAATAAGGCTCCCAACAAGTTTTCAATATAAAGTACCATCAATGAAAGGTGAAGAATACTGAGCTTCAAGTTTAACTCATAAAGGGAGTCAGAGTAGGCTTGCAATCAACCATGTGAAACCTTGAGAGAAAATATAAAGCATACTTGGACTGTGTAATGTTGATCCTAGAAATAGACTAAGGTATCTCAATCCTAGTAAATTAGCACAATGAGCCCAAGTCAACCATTAAAAACCTATTATGAAGGTTATTTTCACTACCATAATAGTTGAAGAACTTCCTATGATTAATGCATCATCAACCTAGAGAAATAGAAAGAGGAGTGAATCATCCTATTGTATAATTTGGAAACATGGATTTGAATGGAAATGAGAGAACCCAACCATGAGAAGGAAGGAATCCTTCTTGACATACCAATCCCAATGGGCCTATTTGAGGCTATAGATAGATTTCATTTCTATAGACCAAAGAAGAATCTTGAATAAAATCCTATGGCTTCTCCATCTATATCTCCTCCTTAAGGTCTCCATGAAGAAATGCAATCTTCACATCCATCTAGTGACCCCCCCATTAATGTGTTGCAATGATAGCAATTGTGAGTCAAATAGAATTTGCCTTTGCAATAGGGGCAAAGGTCTTAAAGTAATCAATTCCTAGAACCTGGGAAAAATTCTTTGAAACTAATTGGGCCTTATGTTTATCCACTAACCCATCTGCTAAAAAAAAAAAAATAGGTCCATTTGCATCAAATAATTTTCCTTCCCTTAGGAAGGGGAACAATATCCCAAGTGTGGTTCACAATCAAGGAACTATACTCCTACATAACAACATCACACTCATGAATTCCATATTCCTCTTGTAAGGATTATGGATTATAGGTAGTAGCAATCAAGACATGTGGGAAACCTTGAAACTATGATCTATATGGTGTGTAATGGATCCCCAACCCAATCACCTACAACTTGCAATATCTATCAAATCCAAAGTGGGCCTGAAGTTTGAGAATCTAAAGAAGAATCATCAACCTTTGAATAATGACTTGGAGATAAAGAAGGTATATCCTCATTGTCACTCTTAGTACCTAAAGTGGAGGAAGAAGATTCCTCATCATTAAGAATATATCTAGGTGGATATGAATCATGAAAGGATCTATCATCTAGCTCAAATGAATCCAATGTGAATGATGAAGGAGGTGGATAAATGATTAGAGTGGAACTCAAATATATCTCCTTAATATTAGCATTCCACTTAATGATAGCTTGTGTTTAGTAAGATGAAGCAACCAATAACCCTCTACACCATTTGGATAACCTACAAATATACAAGGTTTGTGCTACAAATCCTTGGCCTTATATTCTCTATAATAATGTTGTTAGAAAACCAAAAAAAAAGAATTGTTGGTTCTCAATTTATCTAGGCTTCAAAAGGAGTGACTCCCTTCAAGGTTCAATGATGAATGTGATTCTAGATACAACAAGCATAGTCTATGGCCCTTGCATAATACTGAGGTGTAAGAGATATAGAGTGTTCCATGCAATTCACCATTTTCTTCAAAGACCTACTATTTTGTTTTTCCACACAATTATGTTGAGGACTATGTGGACGTGTGCATTGTAAATCCATCCCCTTTGTAGTGTAAAATTGCTCAAAATGATGGTTGACATACTCACCACCATTTTCAATGTACAAAACTTGTATGGTTTTCCATAGTTGTTCATTATTTTAAGTTTTAAAGTTATGAAAGTGCTTAAATACCTCATATTTCTACCTAAGAAAATACACCCAAGTATACAAAAAAAATCCAAAAATCAATGTCAAAACATATTTGGCCTTATTGAAGGAAGGATATGGAAACGGACCAACCAAATCACTATAAACCAACTTTGATATTTGTGAAGCTCTTGATGCATTGCCTTTGTAAAAATTCTATTCAAGATTCTTACCAAGAATTCATACCTGAGAAACACCATCAAAAAATTGAAAGAAAGGCAACCCTATAACCATGCTCTATTGAATTAGCTATTGCAAGTAGCAGTGGTTAAGTTGGTTAAATTATTCAAGCTATAACTTACTCACTTTATTAGAATGAGTGAGAAAAAAAGTCAAAAAGAATAAGGAACATAGTGAGATAAGAGAAATATTCAAGACTAATTATCTGATCTCCTCATTATAATTATAAAACCATTGCGCATCTCACTAATAACCATTGGATTTGGAGTCAAATCAATATTTTTGCTTGAACCTATGTAAGTGAATTGATAAGAGATTAGTTGATAATGGGGCACACAAAGAACATCCTAAAATATGTCATCCCACACATCAACAAAACCTCTCCCACACACCTCAAAATAAGTTTCATCACCCATCAAAATAGTCAATATAGAACAAGGCTCCAGAGATGTGAACTCATCTTGATATAAATCCATGTGGTGCAAAGCACCTAAATCAAGAACCCAAGTGGATGGTGTAGAAGCAAATTATGATACAAGGGCTTTACCCTTTCCTTTCCCCTTGTTGTTATGTTTTTCCTTGTTAGACCCCTCTTGCAAACTCTATTTCATTAAATTAGGAACATAGATTATTCTTCTCTAGAATGTGAACAAGAGGTCTCATTGGCTACTTTGAGGAAGCTAGTTTATGACCCTTTTAGTCATAGTCATTTTTTGTTTCTTATTATTATTTCCCAATCCTTTATATTCTTTTGTGACTTGGTTAACAACTAAAGCATGCGACTTGGATGATTTGAGAGTGAACATTTGGATGAGCTTATTTTATTCCCTAGTGAGAGAGATGGCATGGTGAACTAAGTATCAAGAACAATCTTGATTGCATGAAATGTTCAAACAAAAATTTAATAAATAAAACTAAACTTAGAGAGAATAATATGAATTTGTTATCTTTATTTTTAATTCAACATTGTTTTAATTACAATCTTAGCAATTTAAATTTTATGAATATGCCTTGCATTGTGTCAAAATTTCCTAGGATCAAACTAATGAGCTCATTTTTCAACTAATGAACTCTCATAGAATATTGAGTACCAAACGAACTTTCCAATTTAGTCCAAATTTAATTTGATAATTTAGAGATTCAAAGGGAAAGATGAGATTGAAAGATACAAAAAAAGAGAGTGTTCCATAAGCCTCATCACATTTGTTAAATCACTTAAGTTTTTCTACAAGAAAATTTGGTTCGAGTTCTAACCCCATAGCAATTTTGTGTAAATTATTTTTCTTAAGTATATCGCCATTCTAAATTTGCACTCAAAGTAGTTATATGATTTAAGTGGAAGAACTGGACTTTGATCCATGTTGCAAAAAATAAGAATGTGGAAAGTAAAGTTTGTTGAAAAAAGAGACAACACAAGTACACCCCCCAATAAGTACAATTTTGGTCACTTTATAATTATTCAATTTTACAAAAACACCAAAAATTTAAGTCTTATAGGACCCAAAAAGGCCAAAATATAGAAAATATAGTTCAAGTTTAATATGAGATGAAAATTTAAAAGTCTTATAGGACCCAAAAAGGCCAAAATATAGAAAATATAGTTCAAGTTTAATATGAGATGAAGTACAAAGCACTACTGCAAAGTATGGAAAAAAATATGCACTGTAAAAAGATGACCCAAAAAGGAGTTTGTATGCACAATATATTGTTCTTGGAAGGTCTCAATTTGAGAATTATGCAGAAAAATATGTAAGAAACCTCAATTTAAAAAAAAATAAAAACCACTTAGACCACAATGAAAAGCATGATCTTCTACCCAAATAAATAAAAAAAATACACTAAAAAAGGTCTTTGTATGGCTAAGAATGGGCCTCCTGAAGTTGGACTACCAAATTCAAAATTACATAAGAGTGATAGAGTTGGGGGCAAGAGAATACTAACATTAGAATAATGTCATCACAATAATATTCCAAAATGATAAAATATTCTCTCATATTTTAAATCTACTATATCAGTTTTGATGAAAACCAACTTTGCACCAACAAAACCACCTTTTTAAAATTCAAAATTGTTGTTATTTGGTGTGAAACTACTTGTGGTGAAATGGGATATTTTCTAGGCATGAATATTCCTTATAATATTCTAATGTAGAGTTGGGAGTGGTACGGTGGGTAATTTTCACTACCTAAGGTGGTGGTTGGATGATGGTCTGCTCTAGTGGCAATGGAGGAGACACCTACATGTGTCAAGGCATAGGCTAAGAGCTACCCTAGTCATGTTGGTAAGGCTAAGACATCTACATAGGTGATGGGGTTTGGGTTGTGTAGTTGTAACAATGCCCTACACACTGCACTGGTTTATTTTTCAAAATTAATTGTGATTATACTATATAATTTTTATAGGGTCATACAACTCCACCAAGCAAAAGAAATTGTCTCAAGTTTTCCCTACACCAAATTGAAAAATTCTAAACCAAAATAAGAATTTTTGGGCCTTCTATACATAATGGAAGAATTTATTTAGCCTAAAATTTTCCCAAAAATGAGCATGATGCCTAATGTATTGTTCAAATCCTTGTTTATAAATGGGCCTCTCATCTCTAATTTTTATGAAACAAAAGACAAGCTATAATTTCTTAAGCCTTCTAGATGTTATGAAATATCTAAAATTGCTTCAAGATTACCAAAAATCTATAATCACCTATATTTTAGAAAACTTAAGTACAAAACCCCATAAGTTACAAAATTTATACTGGACTTGTCTAATCCTCCAAGTAATGCAAAGATGCTTGAGAAGAGCATACTAGGTTTTCAAGAAACCTAGATGCAAAATATTACCCACTTCAAAACTCTCAAATATATAAATTAAAGATTTACCATTGCACTAATGAGCTTTGATAACATGTTAGAATATGTAGAACAAATGAAAACTCATTAACTAGTGTAGGAAATACATACCATAAAATTGTAAAAATAAATTATTTAAGAAATCAAAATAGCACTATAGAGTTAGTCTCCAATAGAGTAACAAAAATTGTCAAGAAGTAAAATAGCATTAAGAGAGCTCAAAAGTATGAAGCTACATGAATGTAAAAGTGTATGAAAACAAGTTAGGAGAGTGAATATAAATAGACTAAGTGAGAGGGAGGAGGTAAAAAATATGAGCAATGGGAAGAACACACCATAAGAATCCAAAAATAAGCAAGTGCAACTCTAATGGGAGATGTCAACAACTCATTCCACTAACACTAATATTCATTTTATTAACCTTAAAAAAAGTGTAGGAAAAAAACTATGCTAGGAAATAAAACCTACACTAACATGTTTATCATTACCATTACCAATCATGATTTCATTTCTCTCTTTCAATATGCCCAATTTTACTTTTAGAATTTAGATTGGGAGGATATATTTAAAACCAACCCTCCATTATTTGGGGATGTTTGAAATCTATTCCAAACTTACATCAAAATTTTCCTTCATCTATGAAGCTCCATTATTTTTCATCCCTTAAGGATTATACCAAGTGGGTTGAAACTAGTGCTAGATATCAAAACACCAATTCTGAAATCTAATTGGAATATATCATTTATGAGGAGAATTATTGGAAATTGACTATAATTCAAAGAGAAATTGGCTAACCTTAATGATAAAAAATGAATACTAGTGATACAAGATAACATTTAATAACCTTGTGTAAAGACTTGAGAACTTACAAGCCAAGTGGACTAAGTTTCAATCTACCAACCAACATAAAAATTAATATGAAATAATTGACCAATAGCCATCTCATATTCATGTTCATATGCTATTCCTCCTCACCAACCATATCAAATTATTTATTAAAGTATTGTCACATCATTCATTCTAATGATATGGAAAGGGGACTTTTTTGGATTATTTTAAGGAGCCTTTAGATTATGTATTAAGGAGTCATTTTTCTTATACCTTTACAAAACTCACCTAAGTACAAGGGAGAAGGATATTTGAATTCCCACATCTAGTTTTGTGTGATAGTTGGTCAAAAACTCCCCCCTTGGGATGTCATTGTGACCAATATTTTTCCTAATACTTTGAAAGGAATTGCTTTGGATTGATATCATAGATTATCCAAATCATACATACACGCATTTGAATAATTGATATATGAGTTCATTAAAGCTTTTGAAATGATGTATTGTTTGAAAAAAAGCATTAGGGAGTTCCTTCAAATTAGATAATTATATTTCCCAAAAAATTAGTACCAAAAATTAAATGTGGGGGTTAATAGTTTTCTAATCTCATGGTATTAGTTGCAAGGTTTATATAATACCACTTGGTGGTATTGTGCAAGCTCTTATCTATAAAAGCAAGCACATGGATAGTTGTCTAAAGTTGGATATTTTGGCTAAGGGGTTGAGATCATCTTTTTTTGGCATTAGTGAGGTTTGAAGCATGACATGGGATGTGTGGTTACATGCTTGTTCACATGGAGTGCTTGTAGAGATCTTGTGTTTCAAGGGTATTCATAGAGAACTTTGAAGATGTATTGTAATCTTTATTGTTGAATAATGTATGAGTGATGGATGATCTTGGAGGTTGGTTTTTTCCCTCTTGAGGGATTTCCCAGGGTATGTCTTGTGTCACCTTTGATGGTATGTTGTCTATTCTTTTGTATATGGATTTTGAATACTTTTTTGTATAGATTTCTCTATTTGTGTTATGTGGAAATTGTTGGAGATTGGTGGTCATTGATGTTAATAAGGAGATTGTTGCACTATGTTGTCTTTAGTGTTGTAATTGATGTCAACCTATTTCAACCTCTAGTGTGATGATGCAAATGGGGAGATTGTTGAAGGTGCTTATGGTGTTGAGCAGGTGTTGTTGATGCGGCTGGTTCACTTGGTTCCAAGTGCTTTTGAGAAAAATTGAATAGAGAGTGTACAAGGTGGTAGAGTTTGTTCTGCATTTTGTTTGGCATTTCTTCATGATTGAAGATGTTCTTGTGTGGTTTTTATTAGATGATTAGAGGTGTTCAAAGGTGTTATATCCAAAGTTTTAGGTTCTAGATTGTGTGACAGTGGAAGATGTATCTGGCAGTGTGTTTCCTATGAAGAAGGTTGTTTGGGAGAAATCAAATTGCTCTGCATTTCTCTGCATTGAGGTTTCTTATCTTGGAAATTTTGGAATGTGCTAATATTGTCTGTATCTACCTTTCCCTAGAGTATTTGGTGTTCAGTTGTTCTGCAAGGTTGGTTAGTGAGTTGTAGGTCTATGATAGTGTGGCCACATGTACAAGGAGATAGTATTCTTAATTTTAGGTGGTTGTTGCAATGTCTAAATATTCTAATGATGTTAGAATATTCTAGGATTTTGTATGATGTTTCTATGTGGTCTGTAGGATTTTTCCAGACCTAGTGAAGATTGAATTGATTACTTGATAGCATTAATGCAGGTTTGGACAACTTGGCATGTTAGCGTTACTTGTGGATGTGCTTCATGGTTTGTGGAAATGTGGTGAAGCATGTTAGTGTAGATTTGGGTCCTGGTTAACCCTTAATGTGGTTTTCCTTCACTTCTTTCCACCACAAAAGTGGTTGGTGCCGACCTAATTGGTGGTTTCACATTTAAGGTGCATACATTTCATTGAGGTCGACCTAAACAAGGTTGTTTGAGGTCACAAAGGATAAATAATCAAGGTTAATTATTGGAGATGTTAGTGGTGAGTTGTGTGCAAAAAGATGTAAGCGTGAGGAAGTTTTATGATCTAAGTGTGAGCTTAAACACCTAAGGCTATCAGAAGTAGTGAGAATAAGGTGTCTATATTTTTAGTGATCCTGAAGTTGTTGGAGGCAGTGAGCCAAAGGTTGTAGATGGTGTAGAGTTCTAGATATTTTTGTTGCTTTGAGGTAGTGAACCTCATTGTAATAGTCTTCTTCTATTCTCTTCTATTATGGATAGTGAGTCCTTTGGGTAGTGATCCCTTAGCAGTGAGCCATTATTTTCTTTTGGGTAGTGATCCCTTCCAATAGTGAGACTTTTGTAATCGGTGTTGTTATTCATATATATGTGAGTTAATCCTCACCATGGTTTTTCCCTTATTAGGATTTTCCACATAAATCTAGTGTTCTATTGCGTATGGTTGTTGATGTATTGATGTGTTGATGCTTCACTTGTTTACATTCATGCTAATGCTTAATAAGGGTTTGAAGATTCATGAGGGTTTAAATGCTATAATGCATAATTGATTCACCCCCCTCTTATTTGTCTTTTGTGTCTAACAATTGGTATCCAATTTTTGGTTCCTTGTAAGAAGCTTAACCACTTGAGGTAGATCCTGATGGTGCATATGAGTGGTATTAAGGTCCCTATGTTTGATGGAACAAATTATGCTTTCTAGAAATCAAGGATGGAAGCCTTTCTTGTCTCATTAGGGTTTGGTGCTTGGAAGTCAATTGAAACTAGATACACTATGCCTACTACTCCTCTAACAATTGATGATGAGATCAAGGATTATGAGAATAATGGAAAAGTAAGGAATTCTATCTTAAGTATGCTTTCTGATTCAAAACTTGTGAAGGTGATAAGCCTCAAAACTACTAAGGAGATTTGGACAAAGTTGCAGAGCATTTATGAAGGAGATGATAAGGTCAAGCAAGCAAAGATGTAAAATCTCAAAGCCAAATTTGAAACCCTAAGGATGTTAGAAGATGAAGATATTATTGGATACATGGTCAGAGTGAATGAAATTGTCAATGCCATCAATGGTCTTGGTGGAAAACTGGGGGAAAGTGGAGCTATGAAAAAGGTATTGAGAACTCTTCCTAAATCTTATAGTGCCAAAGTTTCTACTATTGAGGAAGCTCAAAATTTGGATCAGTATTCTAGAGATCAAATGTTTGGTGCTTTAACTACTTTTGAATTAAGATATTCTGAGCAAGATTCTCCAAGGAAAGAAACTACTTTTAAAGTCAACAAGAGAGATGATGAATCTAATCCAGATGATCTTGATGAGGTGGAGGTGAATTTTGTAAGGAGATTGAAAAAGGAAACTAGAAAATACATAGGTAAGTTACCCTTTAAGTGTTTCAATTGTGGAAAGATAGCTCATTATGCTTCTAAATATCCAATCAAAGTTTATGTAGAGGAGGACCAACCACACCAAGACTCCAGGACACGGAGAGCCGAGAGCAAAAGGCTTCCCTAGTATACCTCAAATTGGACAAGTGTTTAAGGTCAAGGTTAAGGAATGAAGAGCATTATCAAGTGCTTTTGTCACTCTACTAACCCGAGCGTTTTGGTGGGGCTAAACAAGCAGGCTTATGGAACCTGAACTATACCTCAGACAACTCTCTACCAGAGGACAACAACGTCGTTTAGGGAAGACAGTTCGACGTGCTGGCGTCTCACAAGGGCATTGGTGTCCGTACGAAAATAAAGTGAAAAAGTACAGTAAAAGTATCAGGAATCTACTGACAGCTTAGCAAAGAAAGTTTAAAGTGATGAATAAAGTGGAAAGTGAGAGAATGATAGAGATAATGAGAGAAATGATTATGAAATGATAAGAACGAGAAAGGAGAGAATACAACTCATGACGAGTCTAGTTTGCTAGCAAGATCCACATGAATGTGTACCTACACACAACCAAGAGAGGAAAAATATTGGGTCTGTATAGGGGTTTTCCATAGTCAAACCCCCGCTTTGGTGTTTCCACCTCCACAAACAGCCAGATAGCTAGAGAGATAGAAATATGATAAAGAAAATGATATTGAAATAGAAATGAAACCAAGCACTATGAGAGACACTAATATACTTAAATCCAACAACAAAGTAATGCGAAAGTGTTACTACCCTCAACCAAAGGCACTCAAGGCCAATGAGAGAGGAATACAAGTCCATAGCTATGGAAGAGTTGACGTAGCCACAACAATGCCAAAAGTAGTCTCACAAGACACCAAGCTACATATTTTGTGGCAAATATGTAGGATGTTGTGATTGTTTGAAACGTGAAGCCAATAGTGCAACCTGAAGCTCAAACGTATGAAAATGATTGAATGGGTGTGTAAAAGTGTGAAGGAGATCAAGAATTGCTAAAGGGATGAAGTGAAAATGAAAGATAACCATTTGAAGAAGGTTTGAGAGGGAAAGAGTCGTTCAAAGGTTAGAAGGAAGGTGCAGTGGCATTATGTTTCATCGCCAATGGAGAACATAATGCCTCTGCAAATTCTAGAGGTAGGAATCTTGTCAGGACGAAAATGCATTGCACATGAGTCCCTGATAGAAATTCCCCCAATGACACTAAAAACAAGTGCCAAGTGGATGGGGTACAAAATGAGGATGTTGAATTACTTGGTTGGATTTGATTTTTCTAAAGTGAAGGGTGTAAAAGGAGAATTTTCAAAGGGGGGTGCAAATTCACCCCTATACATTTTGCCCCCACTTTAACGAACATGAGTGTCAATGAGTGTTCGGTAAAATAGATTGAAAGAATTTAGAAACATATACCTAAACCATCGAGGAAGTAGACCGCAATCTAATGAGCTTGAAAGTGCAGGGAAAGAAAATGGCTCCATAGGTACTAGGAGGTTCAAACAAAGTGCATCGAAGGCTTGCAGACCAATGATGGTCAAATCCTGCATGATGTAAGTGCTTCACAGGTCTTTAAACCTGTAAAGAAGGCACCCCTAGGTACTCTCTCCTGAAGGAAGCCCGATGTGAGGGGACTCCATAGAGTTAGAATTGGAAAGCAACTTCACAGGCACACCTATAGATCAACATGTTAACCCACAAACAAAACATGTTAGAAAAAAAAAGCCATGCAGGCAAGCAAGCAAACAGTCACATAGACAGTAAAAAATTAAAGGAAGAGCTTTCAAAGGGGTCCCTTGGGAACCCTTCAAAGGAAAAGGGGTCCACTCAAGGGATGCTCAGTTTGAAAGTACAAGAGTGTTTTTCGCAAATCATTTCAACATCAAGGAATCCTTTTGAAAGATGCTCACTTCATCAAGGAATTTGAAAGGAAGATGGTCCCCTCGCAAGGGGAAGGTTAGAACTTCGCCCAGAGGAGAAGGTGCTCCCTCCTTGGAGGATTTTTTTTAAAATTATTTCTTTACAAATCGATGATGAAGGAAAAATATTCAGTTAGGGGTTCTTGTTGGGGAATGCAATTTTTGAAAAGTATTTTGAAGAGATTTTCAAGAAAAGATTCGTTGGCCACCAAATGCATTTTCTGAAAATCAAAGTGACATGATAGCCCCCCCTTAGGATGGTGTGTGCCAAACACAAAGGCACGTGACATCCTAAGGAGGGAAAAGTAAGAATAAAAAAGTGATGTTATGGCTCGTAGAACATAATGAGATGTAACCATGGTAATACTGTTGCACACATGAGAGACAACACATGAGCACCATGACATAACAAAGCAAGCATGAAATATAAGCACAAAGAAATAAGAGACAATAACATCACAAATAAGGGACAAGGGCAATATGATATTTCAAGGTCAAAGCTGCTCATAAATATAGATAAATAGATATAATAATATATAAATTAACTGTCATCAACCCCCTACTATATTAGACCATATGAAGAAAGGCACGTGAAGACAATAAAAAATTAAAAATTGGGTCAACATGGAAGGGAGGCCTAAATGCCCCCAACACTTTGCATCATCCCCAATTGTCGAAAATCAATACACAACAAAGGAAGAATGATGTGACAAATAGAGGAATTTTCATGACACAAAAACACTCCTATATCCAAGCACCTATGAGGGTGACAAGGGTTATCTAGGAACACATAACGCAAGCATGAGGGAACACAGTAAACACAAAATCTATTCCACATATAAAGAAGAGGCACCCCCTAGTCCTCATCAACCAAGAGGTCATCATTCTCCCAATCTAAATCATTGTACGGGGAGGGTAGATGAGCCTGCAAGGGTGGAATATCAAGGGGGGAACCCTCTGACCCCCCCACAACGAGAGCCAATGAAGAAGGCCCCTTGAGGTCTTCTCTGCTCAATTCTTATGGGGTGAAAGTTAGTGACTTCATGAAAATTGTTGATAGGGTCGGGACCTCATCCACCGAATTAAACATGCACTTCATAGGAGTTTTATGAGTTAACTCAACGGGCAAGGGAGGCGGTGCCCGAGATCAACTACTAGGCTCATCGAATGACTCGGGAGTAGTGACGAACTTTAGGGATGTTGAGGCTTCCTTTGTCACTAGGATGACACAAACCAATGTAGAACAACTCTTCGAAGAAGCTGAACCCTTCTTTCAACCGCCATTGCTATCAAGGTCATCCTCCATCTTCCATTTCATTGAGGGATGCGATATCCCTACAGACGAAGTAGAAGGTGCAGAGGAAGAGGAGAAAAGCACAATGGAAATGACCAAGGTGCTCAACATGTCCATGAGCTTTGAGAACACAACAGAAGGTGCCGAAGCAGGAGCTACTGGCTCCTCTTCCATCTTTTGCAGGGTGGCCTAGTCAACGGCAAGAGCCTTTCTTCAATGCTTGCATTCACACACAAGGCGGTTTCTACGACTTCGGGAGCTAGAGGTTGGAGGTTGAGATGGGATGGAAGACTCTTGTTCAACCATCAGAGTATCTATTGCAATCATTTTTGGTGGAGGGAGAGGTCCTGGATGGGAACAAGAGGGAGAGGTTGAGAAGATGATGGAATAATAGCGGAGGGAGTCGGCTCTAATGCCTCAACAACGGGCCTCTTCCCATTCACTACCTTAGAGGCAAGAGTAGTAGGAGGTCGCAGAGGTTAAGACATAGAGGATGCCCCATGGGGACCCTTCCCCTTACCATACACACTGGGTTGAGGTCTCGTGGGTAAGATAGGAAGGTCGAATACCCAACTCTTGGATTTTTTCCAAGCGGGGACCATCAAACTTCTTATGTGAAAGCCAAGAGTAGTAACCAAACATTCCTCTGCAAGGAGGGAGGCAAAGGCAGGCCTCGAGCACAAGCAGGGTTCTTCTTTCCCTTTTGAGAGGAAGAGGCAACTTGTTTCTATACTACCAGGTGAGTCACTTTCGACTATCCTTTACCTCTAGTTTTGTACTTCACATAATTTTAGTAAAGTAGGTCTATCCTAGGAGGGAGCAAACCAACCGGGGCGGGCCAAAAATGATCCAAAGAGTAACCCCCATGGGATACCAATGACTGATATCCAGTGTCATGCACAACATGCATGACACCTTCGTGAGAGAATTTTAAACATTTATGAATAACAAAAGCGATTCTAGTTATGGAAGCTAGCCACGAGATGCCTAACTTCACCCTGAATAGATTAGATTCCAAAATGACATCAAAATTTTTATTCATAGCCCTAGGTCCTATTAGGAAATAAAGAGTTATAGAGCCATACAACGCAAGAGAGAGACCATCGTGCATACGTATAATAAATTTCACTTTCTCATATTCCTCCCTCTATAATGAATTTAGCCACAATGTCTCCTCGGTAATAACATTCACTCGACTCGTGGGGTCAACTAGGACTCCTTTCACAATATTTCCATTGAGGCGAGTAGGAATGTATAAGGGAGAGGGCTTGTTATTTATAGGAAAGTCCTGTGTGGTGAAAATCACATTTGGAAAGCCAGTCGTAAGCTGTGGGGGAGGAGTAGGAGTGAACGATACCACATTAACATATGTCGAGGCCATAGGAGAAGCATCAAAAGGATCAATAATCAAGTTCACAGAGTGAGACGAAAACGGGTCCGTATAAATCTACAACTTGCTATTTGCCTTCGCCTTTGACTTATTCGTGTTTTACTTCTTCCTATCGAGATAGATGGTACTGTAATCAATGATATCTCATGAAACAAGTGCATGCAACATTCAGTATCATGCCCATGAACCCGATGGTATTGGCATAAATCACTTCCATCATACCAATCAGGATAAGGCTCCTTCAAAGGTCAAGGATTTTCCAATGTTATAATCTTATCCTTCAATAACTTTTGCAGAATAGAAGAATAAGGTTCAGGTAATTTCATAAAAAAAAATTGCGCCTGAGGCCATGATCATTAGTTGCAACAACTACGTTTGCAACAACCTTTCCTTTTCTTGAAATGGATACAATAGATTTTCCTTTAGAACGGGAGTGCGAGGAGGATCCCCCGAACTAAACCACCATTTGATGGTACTCCCATAGTGCAACACACAGATGTGCGAAATAAAGGGTATTTCATTAAGGAAAATTTATCTTGCCAAGCTTGCTGTAGGTTGCCTATGAATACATTCTGCACATCCGAGTCAAGTAGAGGATACGATATTTGTGAAAAGAGAGTTTGGTATCGCGTAGTAAAAGTAGTTAACTTCTCGTGCTCTCCCTGCTTACATCAGATGAGATTCAAGAAGGTCATATTTAGACCAATGTTAGCCTGGAATTGATCAAGAAATTGATTGATGAGTTGGTCAAATGAGAATATAGAGTTGTCAAGCAAGGAACATTACCATTCGAGTGTTGTATCTTTTGAGAGATTGAGGGAAAAGTTTTGGCATTAGAGCATCATGGTGAATGAAATCCATACACATGGTGTTAAAGGCTGACACGTGTCTGCGGATCTCCCTTACCACCATACTTTTCGAACTTAGGAATCTCCATTCCCTTAGTGAAAGGAGTACTCCAAATTGCCACTAATAATGGACTATGTTAGGAGAAGGCCTGAAAGATAGGCTGGGAGGAGGCTTGAGACAAGTTTGCCAACTAGTTTTGCATTTTCCCCATATTTTGCAGAAGAGAATTCAAAATAGGGTCTAAAGATGACAAAGGCCTAGTGGAACCTCCTCTAGAACCACCACCAAAACCACCTCCAGAGCCACTGCCATGACCACCGTCGGAGCCACCATCAGAACCACCATTGTGGCCTCCACCATGGCCTTCACTAGAGCCACCACTACCAACACCACCACCACTACCAAAGCCACCACCATTCATCCCACCAAATCCCCCACCACAAGGGGCGGTAGGAGGGGTGAAACTGAAACCAAGGGGTATCCTACTTTCCTTGATAGTGAGGTTTCTCAGAAGTAAAGGAAACGTTGATCAAGGGGCTTGTTTCAGCCATGCATACAGATGTGGTAGGCATCAAGAAACCTATTTGTCTCTCATAGGCATCGAGCACCTCTCCTCGGGTAGTACCCAATTTAGTGTTTAACGAAGGGATGTACACTTCAGTTAAATCAATGAGGCCACACAAGAACTCCACACCTATCTAATCCTTCCCTAACATATATCTCACCTCGTTAACAAGTCTAGCGAAACTTGCCATATTTGGTGCTTTCTATAGATGATTACCGAGGTCTAATAGTCTCTTTTCCAATGCCAAAAGGTTTTATGTAGGAATATGTACAACATCATCCTCATCCACAGATGAATCTATATGAGATACTAGAGGAGTAGTTGTACGAGTGGTCTTGTCAATGAAACCCATCTGGTCTATAAATCCTCTAGAAAATCCAATAGTAAAAATGGAAGTAACCTTCATCTTTTCCATTTGCAAGTGGCATACACTTCTTCTAACAACATCCTCAGAGGTTGTAGACTGGGTTGTGATGCTCATAAAACCTCACAACACCTGAGTTTACAATAGTCACCAAGTGCAAGGGAAAAATTCTCAAAAACATAGAAATGGCTAGATGTTTTTCACATCAAGTTCACCAAAATGTAGAGGGGGATCAACCACACCAAGGCTCTAGGTCATGGAGATTCGAGAGAAAAAGGCTGCCCTAGTCTACCTCAAGTTGGACAAGTGTTTAAGGTCAAGGATAGAGAATGAAGAGCACTCTCAAGTGCTTCTATCGCTCTACTAACCCAAGATTTTTGGTGGGGCTAAATAAGTAGGATTTTGGAACCTAAATTTTACCTCAGATAGCTCTCTTCCAGAGGACACCAACATTGTTCAAGGATGAAAACACGGCGCGTTGGCATGTCACAGGGGCATTGGCATCTATATGGACAAAAAGTGCAACAGTAAAAGTACTAGGAATCTACTGATATCTTAGCAAAGAAAGTTTAAAGTGACGACTAAAGTGGAAAGTGACAGATTGATAGAGATAACAAGAGAAATGATTATGAAACAACAAGAATGAGAAAGGAGAGAATACAACTCATGAAGAGTCCAGTTTTCTAGCAAGCTCCACATGAACATGTACCTACACACAACCAACAAAGGAAAAATGTTGGGGTTGTATAGGGGTTTGCCGCAGTCAAACTCTCACTTTGGTGTTTCCACCTCCATGGACAACCAGATAGTTAGAGAGATAGAAATAAGATAAAGAAAATGATACTGGAATAGAAATGAAACCAAGCACTATGAGAGACACTAAGCTACTCAAATCCAACAACAAAGCAATGTGAAAGCATTACCACCTTCGACCAAAGGCACTCAAGGCCAATGAGAGAGGAACACAAGTCCATAGCTATTGAAAAGTCGACGTAGTCGCAACAATGCCAAAAGCAGTCTCACAAGACACCAAGCTGCAACTTCTATGACAAATGTGTAGGATGTTGTGATTGTTGGAAACATGAAGCCAATAGTGCAACCAATAGCTCAAACGTATGAAAATGATCAAATGGGCGTGTATAAGTGTGAGGGAGATCAAGAATTGCTAAAGGGATGAAGTGAAAATGAAAGATAATCATTTGAAGAAGGTTTGAGAGGGAAAGAGCCATTCAAAGGTCGGTAGGAAGGCATAGGGGCATTACATTTTATCGCCAATGGAGAACGTAATGCCTCTATAGATTCTAGAGGCAAGAATCCTATCAAGATGACACTGTGCTACATAGACGTTTGTGCACCGCATGCACATCCCTAACAAAAAATTCCCTATTAACACTAAAATCAAGCGCCAAGTGGATGGGGTACGAAATGAGGACATGGAAATACTTGGTCAGATTCAATTTTTCTAAAGTAAAGGGTGTAAGAGGGGAATTTGCAAAGTGGGGTGCAAATTCACTCCTATACAGTTTCAAATGACAAACATAGAGACCATAAAGGTAAATATTTCAAGAAGATTTATTATGTCAAAGAAGATAGTGGTGTATTTGATGATGAGGAATCAAACTATCCAGATTATGGAAGTGATGAATGCTTGTTCGTGGCTCTAAATTTTGGAACTAATTCTACTAATCCTAAAAGATGTGTGAAGAAAATTGCTCTAGAAACATATCACAGTATTGAAGGAACTATGTTGACTACCTTTCATGCAAGAGAGGAGAGAAACTATTGGATAATAGATAGTGGATGGTCAAATAATATGACATGTGATAAAAGTAAGTTTGTTAAGCTTGAAAAGTATGATGGTGGTCTTGTTAAGTTTGGTGATGATACATCTACTAAGATCTATGGAAAATTTTCAATTAGTTTTGATGGAAAGCATAAGACAGATGATGTTCTTTATGTCAAGGGTCTCCGACATAATCTTCTCAGTGTAGGAAAAATGTGTAGCAGAGGTTATAATTTGTTATTTCAGGATGATGGTTGTGAAATCAAAAAAGGAAGCTCTAGAACATTGGTTGTAGCTAGAACAAGGACAAAAGGAAATGTTTATTAGATCAAAGGTGGTGGTGTTAAGTTCTTTATGTCTCAAATAAATGAAAGTTGGCTATGACATAGAAGAATGGGTCACATCAATTTTGATAGCCTAGTAAAGATCAACTCTACTCAAGCTACGAGAGATATGCTAATAATCACAAAGCCTATCAATGCAATTTATAAGGAGTGTCAATTTGGAAAGAAGACAAAGAAGAGGTTTATAACTAAGGAATATTCTATTGTATGACCTCTTGAGTTGGTGCATATAGACCTATGTGAACTACTAGAACAAGAATTTTTCAAGGTGACAGGTATTTTATGTTGTTGATTGATGATTACTCTAGAGTGACTTGGGTGACATTTCTCAAAGAAAAATAAAAGGCTCTAGATAAGTTCAAAGTATTTAATTCTATAGTTGAGAATGAAATGTATTTGAAAATCAAATATTTAAGGTCTAATAGAGGTGGTAATTTCACCTCAAATTATTTTAATAGCTTTTGTGGAGATCATGGGATAAATAAACATTTATCAGCTCCTAGGACTCCTTAATAGAATGGAGTTGTGGAAAGAAAAAACCAAACAGTTCAAGAAGCATCAAGAACCATGATGAAGGAAGCAAATCTACTAGACTTCTATTGGAAAGAAGCTATTTATATTACAATGTACATTCTTAATGGAGGAAAAGCAAGAGTGAATAATTCAAAGACCCCCTATAAACTATGGTATGGAAAACCTCCTACTATGAAATATTTTAAAGTGTTTGGAAGCAAACGTTATATTAGGAGATATGAAGAAAATATAAGAAAGTTTTATGTAAGATAAGATGAAGGAATCTTCCTTGGATACTCTACAAAGAGTAAGGCATACAAATGCTACAAAAAATGTTAAAGAAGATATTTGAAAGTGCAAGTATTAAAGTGGATGAAGAATCACACCAAAGCTTAGTGTTGATATAAGGATATGCAACAGGTGAAATCCTTTGCAATGAAGAAGAAGAAAAATAAGAGAAAGAGATAATAGTGGAAGAGGAAGAAGCTTTAGAAAATAATCCTAAGACTCCTAAGTATGTGCAGAGGAATCATTTTGAAGATCAAATAATTGGAGATAAGAGAAAAGGTATGCTAATAAGAAGAAGAGTAGTTATGGCAAAGGAATAGGTAAACTTTTGTTCAGGGAAAACTTTAGTGGTGAATCTTTGCCAATTGACGAATTTTAGATATCGGCCAAGTCAAAATTGGCGAATTAATTACACCCAACAGGGTGGCCAAATCACCTGAATTTTACAAATTATCGGTCCAAATGCATGTCCATTCGCCATCAATTTTTTTATGAGGCATATTTAAGTAATAAATTCACCATAACAAACTACGCATTTCAAATGGACCAATTAATATTTTCGCCTGGAATCCTGGAAGCATATAATAAAACACCTACATATTCGCCAATACTATTAAAACAACATTGTATCATGACCTATTTCACCAATTAAAATTTAAAAATAGTTGCTTGTGAGGACCCATTTCACCAATTAAAATTTACAAATAGTTGCTTATGAGGACCCATTTCGCCAATAACAATAAAAAAATAATTACATTTGAGGACACATTTCACCAATTGTCATGACACCTCCATGCTAATTATAGGGCCATAATCGCCTTGACGTATCGTTGTATAATTACGCGGGATTCACCAAAATTTTAATATACCATTTAAAAATCTCAGGGAATTCACCAAATATGGATTGATATAAATACAATCGAAACTATCATTTATTCTTACACATTTTGTTTAGTTCTCGATTTGGAAGTTGGACTTGGAACTTTGAAGTTGATCGTAGGCAAGTTACAAACTTACATCACAGGAATTCCTACATTAACAAAAAGCAAGTTAGTGAAAACCTAAACTTAAAGGTGAATGATCATTTCTTCATAGTGTTATAACATTTCTTTATCTCTTTTCCATTCTTGCTTCAATATTAAAGATATTGAGTAGGGAATGGGATCTATATTCTTTGTCCTTCTTAAACAAGAAGACATTTTTTCTAACTTTTATTTGAAGTGAGAGATCAAAATGTTGAGTAGAAAGGGTAAGACTCCTTAGGGTGGTGAAGGGACTGGGAGGCCATCAAAACACCCAGAACATAGAGCTACTTGTTGGTATGTGGCGACTGATCATGCTAATTTGGAAGCTTCTAAGCTTGTTAAAAAGGGATTCGAATGGGGGTTACAATATGATGAAAAACACGATTATTTGCAAGATTGTAATAGGTTTTGCATTGGATAATAAAATCATTGGATGGATGCGGTTTGGTGGATGTAGCCCGGATTGGGTGAACCACGTTAAATTCTCTGTGTTATAATTTATTCTATGTGTGTTTTAGATTCTCTGTTTATTAATTAAATCTACATTTAATTGTTAGATATCTGCCATTTCTAACCCTAACAAGTGGTATCAGAGTGGGTTGTGTTTTGATTATTGTCTATAGGAAGGTCTCACGGTTGAGTGGGAGTAATGGCAGATGAGGGTAAGAAGGTTCATAATTTTAATGGGCAGAACTATCAGTTATGGAAGATGCAGAGATGGAGTACTACCTCTATCAGAAGGATTTATGGCGGCCATTGGAAGGGAAAACCAAGAAACCCTCAACAATGTCTGATGAGGACTGAGATATTTTGGATAGAAAGGCTCTTGGCAGTATTCGTTTATGCCTAGGACAATCAGTGGCGTTCAATATTACAACAACAAAGAAAACTCAAGAGTTGATGGAAACCCTAGCGAAGTTATATGAAAAGCCTTCCGCTTCGAATAAGGTATTTCTTATGAAGCGTTTATTTAATATGAAAATGGTAGAAGGTGGGTCAATTACTGATCATTTAAATAAGTTTAATATAGTCACTAGTCAATTAACTTCTGTAAAAGTAAACTTTGATGAAGAAGTTAGGGCTCTTTTTATTTTGTGTTCTTTGCCTGAAAGCTGGAATAGCTTGGTAATGGTTGTTAGCAATTCTATTTTTGGTTCAAATACATTGAAATTTGATGATGTTGTTGGTGTTATTTTGAGCGAGGAAATTCATAGGAAAAGCTAAGGTGGAACATCCACATCAGGCAATGTTTTGAATGCAGAAAGCAGGGGCAAAACAAAAGAGAGAGGAAACAATTCTGGAAATTGTGGGAAGTCACGAGGAAAATCAAAGGACAGAAGGTCCCAATCTAGAGACAAGAGAGATTGTTGGTACTGTGGTAAGCTGAGTCATTTAAAGAAAGATTGCTGGTCTCAAAAAAATAAAGGAGACAAAAAGGAAGGAAGTAAAGAGGCAAATGTGGTAAGTAATAAATTTGATGAGGATGCTTTGATTCTCTCCCTTGATAATGCTGATGATTCTTGGGTGTTAGATTCAGGGGCTTCATTTCATGCTACCCCCCATAGAAATTATTTTCTTGATTATGTCCAAGGTGATTTTGGGTTGGTTTATTTAGGAGATAACGAACCCTATCAGATTGTTAGAAAATGAAGAATCAAGATTAAGTTGCAGAATGGAAATCATTGGCTACTACATGAGGTAAGGCATGTTCCAAAGTTAAGCAGAAATTTAATTTCAGCAGGGCAACTAGATGATGAAGGTTGTGTTGTCACATTTAGTGAAAAAAATTGGAAGGTCACAAAGGGTGCCTTAGTGGTAGCAAAAGGTGTGAAAGTAGGCACCTTATATCTTTGTACAGGTCATATTGTTCCTTCAACTTTAATTGTTATAGAAAAAGGTCAATGTTCAGGAATAGTTGCTGTAGTTTAGTAGGTAGAATATCATACAGTTGCTGTGGACTCTGAATCAGCACTGTGGCATAATAGACTTGGGCATATGAGTGCAAAAGGTATGAAAGTAATTCATTCAAATAATTTTTTACCAGGTCTAAAATGTGTTAATATGGATTTCTATGAAATTTGTGTGTATGGAAAACAAAAGAGAGTAAGTTTTCTCAAGGATGGGAAGCAAAAGAAAGATGAGAAATTGGAGCTTGTGCATATGGATGTATGGGGACCAGCTCAGGTATCTTCTCTTGGTGGCTCTCGATTATGTTACATTCATTGATGATGCAACTAGGAAGGTATGGATTTATTTCCTTAGGCAAAAATCTGATGTATTTGAAACTTTTAAAAAATGGAGAAGCTTGGTTGAGAATGAGACGGGTAAAAAGATAAAATGTCTCAAATCTGATAATGGTGGTGAGTATTGCGCAAAGATTTTGAAGATTATTGTTCCTCTAATGGTATTCGTAGGCAGAAAATGGTTCTAAGGACTCCACAGGAAAATGGAGTGGCTGAGCGCATGAAAAGAACAATAATGGAGCGTGCACAGACTATGAGATTGCATGCTGGGCTGCCTTTAAAAATCTGGGCAGAGACTGTAAACACTGTTGTTTATTTAATTAATAGAGGTCCCTCTAATCCTTCGGGTTGTGGTATTCTAGAGGAAGCATGGAAAGGTAAGAAGGTGAGTTATTCTTTTCTCAGAACCTTCGGTTGTGAAGCATCTACACATGTAGATTCTGAAAATAGAACCAAGCTTGATGCAAAATCAAAGAAATGTATATTTGTTGGATATGGCATTGATGAATTTGGTTATAGGATTTGAGATTTTGAAAATCAGAAAATTGTGAAAAGCAGGGATGTCATATTCAATAGAAAGTGTTGTACAAAGATCTGTTGTTGTAGCATGAGAATAAAGAAAATGATTATGCAGTGTTGGATGATATTCTAAACAATGATGTCTCAGTGGTTCTTCATGCTCCGCAACAATAGCAACAACAAATACCACAAACTCCTATGAATGTTAGACGATCTTCAAGGATACGTAGACCTCCAGAAAGATTCTCTCCCTCTTTGTATACTATTTTGTTAACTGATGCTGGTGAACTAGAATATTATGATGAAGCTATGCAGGTGGATACCAAGGTTCAGTGGGAGCATGGAATGGAAGAAGAAATGGACTCCTTGCTAAAAAATCGACTTGAGAATTATGCAAGTTGCCTGCAGTAAAAAGGCTTTACCAAACAAATGGGTTTATAGACTAAAAGAGGAGGATGGGGGTAAGAAGAGATTTAAAGCTAGATTAGTTGTAAAGGGATTTGCACAGAAAAAGGGTATTGATTTTGATGAGATTTTTTCTCCAGTTGTTAAAATGACTTCTATTCGTATTGTTTTAAGTATTGTGGTTGCTGAAGATTTGCATTTAGAACAGCTTGATGTTAAAACAACCTTTTTCCATGGTGATTTTGAAGAGTAAATATATATGGAACAACCACAAGGATTTGAGGTCAAAGGTAAGGAGAAACTAGTGTAGATTGAAGAAAAGTTTATATGGCTTGAAGAAAGCACCTCGACAATGGTACTTGAAATTTGATAGTTTTATGGCTGAGCAAGGCTACAACAGATGTAATTCTGACCATTGTGTTTATTTTAAGAGGTTGGATAATGACAACTACATTATTTTATGTTTATATGTTGATGACATGCTTGTAGCAGGGTCTAACATGGATCACATAAGTGAGCTAAAACAACAGTTAGCAAAATATTTTGCTATGAAGGATTTGGGGGCAACAAAACAAATCCTTGGTATGAAAATTTGTAGAGATAGGAAAAATAGAAAATTATTTTTATCTTAGGCTGATTATGTTGAAAAGGTGTTGCAAAGATTTCATATGGAGAATGCAAAAGCTGTCAGCACACCTTTTCCAAGTCATGTTAAATTGACTAAGGATATGTGTCCAAAGACACAAGAGGAGGAAGAAAAAATGTTCAAGGTACTATATGCTTCAGCTGTAGGTAGTTTAATGTATGCCACGGTATGGACGAGATCGGATATTGCACATGCCGTAGGAGTTGTTAGCAGGTATTTGAGTCATCCCAGAGTTGAGCATTAGAATGCGGTAAAATGGATTTTCAGGTACCTGAGAGGTACATCCAATAAATGTTTATGTTTTGGGAGCTCTAATACTGATTTAAAAGGCTATGTTGACTCAGATTTGGCAGGGGATATAGATACCAGGCGGAGTACCATAGGTTATGTATTTACAGTTGGTGGGACAACAGTGAGTTGGATTTCTCAATTGCAAAAGGTGTTTGCTTTATCCACTACAGAGGCAGAGTATGTTGTTGCAACAGAGGTGGCAAAGGAGATGATATGGCTGCAACTTTTCATGTACGAGTTGGGAAAACAACATGATGGAAATTACTTGTTTACAGACAGCTAGAGTGTTATACATCTTGCAAAGAATTTTGTCTTGCATTCTAAAACAAAACACATACAATTGAGATATCATTTCATTCGGTCGGTGTTGGAGGATGGACAGGTCAAGCTGGACAAGATACATACATATGCCAATCCAACGAATATGTTTACGAAGGTGGTGACAAGGGAGAAGCTGAGCTCCTTTTCAGCTTCTGTTGGCCTTCAAGGTTGAATTCAAGTAAAACAGAGTAGCAGGGTCCAAGGTACTTATTTCCAGTAGGAGTTGTAAGTGCAGCAGTGTCGTTCAAGATCAGTCTCCAAGTGGGAGATTGTTGGTATGTGGAACCTGACTTTGTAGAACCCTAATCTGGAAGCTTCTAAGCTTGTTAAAAAGGGGTTCGGATGGGGGTTATAGTATGATGAAAAACACAATTATTCGCAAGATTGTAATAGGTTTTGCACTCAATAATAAAATCATTGGATGGCTTCGGTTTGGTGGATGTAGCATGGATTGGGTGAACCACGTTAAATTCTCTGTGTTATAATTTATTATGCGTGTTTTAGTTTTTTTTTATTAATTAAATCTGTACTTAATTGTTAGATATTTGTCATTTCTAACCCTAACACTACCATATAGTCTTACTTTGGAATTGGAAATGATTTTGATCCATTAGATCAAGATGGAGCTACATCATCAACTCTTCCACCAAATATTAATGAAGGCATTCACAATACCTCACTGCCACCGGAAGGTCAAGGTGAGATTGTCATTGAGTTAAATGAGTCAAATGAGGATGGCAATACTGCAGAAGATGTTCCAAGGGATACCTTGGTTAGCCAAAATGAGATAATTAACTTGGATGATGATGGTAACAAAAAAAGAAAAGGAAAATCAAAAGTGGTGTGCAGGTGGGAAATGACAAGGAATTTTCAGCTTGGTTGGTTGTCAAAGTACCTGTGAATTCAAAATTCACCATGCTCCCTTCAGGTTTTGATTTTTTGGCTAAGCTCCAACCTATATCTTCAATAATTGCTTGCGGCCCCTTTATTTGGTTGGTACTGCGAATTCTGCCACTTGTTTTCTCCCTGCACTTCGAATGAATCTCTTCTTTTCTCTTCCATTGGCTCCCCAAAATGCTCCCACGTGTCGTCACTGCGAGCTATTTTGATCATTTCCTTTTTGCTTCCTCATCGAGCCCCGCTCGAGTGCCACATAGCTCCCATTCCCATAAAATTTGGTGGGCCCCACGATCGGCTTCTACAGTACACATTTTTCTACGTGTTTGCTTTGCGCAAGCTTTCAGCGAAGGAATAAAATAACAACTGCGAGCAGCGAAATGCTACCACGCATCTTTTCTGCACACACTACTTCAATAGAGAGGATGAAGTGAACTACAAGATGCAGCTTTTTCCATGTGTTTTAACCGCCTACCTCAAAGGGCAACACTTGTCTGCACGAGGCTCTGTTGGACCACTCCCATCATTTGCAGAGGATGCACCTGGACTTGGAGCGACCAGATACTTTGGCCAGAGTCTTTTTGTTGCAATGGCTGGGAGGAATCTTTGATTTTGCATCATTGTCAAAGATTCTCAAATCTTTTTTGTTACTGCTTGCCAAGGCGGTGGGAGCATTTGGCTATATATACTCCTCTTTGTTTCAGAGGAAGGGTTCCAGGATTTGAAAAAAAGAATATAGAGTTTAAAAAGACACTAGGCCTTTGTTATTATTATTTAATTATTACAAAAAGACTCTTAGACTGTGCCAATCATTCGACCTTTCTGTTCCTTTTTATGTATTTGATTAACTTTAGACTGTGTTGTTATGGTTGAATGATTCATTCGCAGGACTTCTATAAATTGAATGCAAGTTTACTGTCTTAGATCATGTCATGTGACTCTTCTTGTCAGTACATATGTGTGCAAAGTTATTTTGTGTCGATGAATGAATTGTTTATATTTTAAAGCTTTGGTTTATTGCTTTTCTGGGACATTGCAAACTACTGATCGAGCCCTTAGATCTATGATTTATCGTGTCTATTATCCAAGTTTTGGCACATCACCTTAGATTAGACTTTCATTTTATATCTATTTATGTTTCCCTTTCCAAACCCCAATTACAGAAGAAGCTGACTTCTTTAAAAAAATCGGATGTCACTCAGTTTAGCGCAATATGTCCCCCATAAATTGAGTTTCTCACAAAGGGCTATTACCTTGCCAATTTTTGGCATCAACAATTTTTTTCTTTTTCTTGGCATGCCCGGTGGGACCGAGCTTAATGAATCAAATTTTCAGAAGGGTGTATGAGCCATCATCCTATTACTAGTCCCAAACAAAAAATAATCCTAGTTTGTTAGTACTAGGATTAGGGACATTATAGGCCGTAGGTCAATTAGTAAACATTCTGCTTCCTCCTCCCTTTCTGTTAGCCATGTTGCATGCTGCTAATAGAAATTATGTGGCATGGGACACGGAAATCCCTCTTGTTGCACCAATAGCACCTTCCATTTGGGTCGCTATCCTAGTTTCTGCCTTAAAAGCTATACCTAAATTCACCAGAGATGGCTCAAGAACACCGTCCGAACATTTGCAAGATGTTGCAGATGTATGCTTAGTACATGGGGTTACAACCCAAAATGTGGCATTAAGGTTGTTTGTTGCCTCTTTCAGAGGCAAGGCACTAGATTGGTACCGCACAATGCAAGAAAACACTATCAACACCTGGTATGAGCTCGGGAAGCCTTTCTATCAGAGATTTTTGAATGCAGGAGACCGATCATCATTGCATTACCAACTTTTGGTTATAAAAAGAGCCCCGCATGAAGCCATGGCTGACTTCAATGCTTGTTTCCATACAAGCTGGTAGAGGATTCAAGTTGATATCTGCCCACCGCCTGAGTTGGCTTTTATGTTATATTTAAAGTCTATCAATTCTGGCATTTCAATGATGATCCAGTCTCTCGGCGGAACCAACCTACTAGGCACATATAGCATCGCTGTTATAGCAGAAAACAATTTAATAGATGTCGGGAAGCTACCTCCTCAACCCATCATTCCTCTATTCCCCGAAGCATCGATTCCTTCTCTAGAGACGCCTTCCACCAGCGCACCGGCTCCTCCTCAATCCATGTACACGTACCTAAGCGTGCCACAAAATGTTGCCTCTACGTCTGGCTCTTCAAAGGAGGAAATGAGCGAGTTCAAAGAAATGTTGTAGACCATCATCAATGAGATAACTGTCATCAAGCACAATCAGGCCATACCCCCGAAGCCTGCCTACCAAAATTATCAAGGCGGAAGGTCCTCCTACCAACAAAACCAATTCCTAGGAGGTGCTTTCCCGAATTCATAGGTGCAAACCATGAATCAAATGGTACCGATACCTACTCCACTACAGAGCACTAATCTAAGCTCGAATAGGGAGCTAACTGCAGGAAAAAACAATTTAGCGGATGACACCAACCCTTGGTGCTTCCCTTGCGGTGATTCACATATGCCCTGAAATTTACCGTGAGACAACTTACAACAAAAGGTGGCAGAGCAGCACAGCCAAGCCACAACATCAGACCCAAGAAGCTATGTGTATAATTCTTCGCAAATGGACAATATGGTGCTCATCGCACAAATGCAAGGGATGTCACTAGAGCAAGAAGCGGACATCGCTTCCGACCATGCACTTTTCTCGTGGATGGAAGAAGAAGAGGCGGTGTTTTCCAATCATGCGCCCACATCCAAAACACTGCAAATACAATTTGACTACAACACTTAGTCAAAGAGGAGATTCACAGGTGAACCAGTCGCCCCGCAACCTAAAAGTGCTTTTGACCAGACATCTAATGACTCCACAGTGCTGTCACAATATTAGCTGTGAAAGGAAATTATTATAACAAGAGCAAAGGAGCAAAACCTCTGAATCTGCCACCTTTCAATGTGGTGGAACAATTGAAGAAATCATCCGCTAATGTGTTTTTATGGGATATTCTAGCTATCCCAGAGCAGAAGACGCTATTAGAAAAGGCTCTTCTAGAAGACATAAGCGCGACGTTGATGGAGCAATTGCCCAAAGCAAAAGCCATTGATCCACCACCTTTTGCCAAAGTTCTTACAAACAACACAATGAAAACCCCTGCTGAAGTCAGAGGTAAGCCAAATCCCCAACCCTTCTTAACTCTCATTACAGGGGAGAAATTATTACAAAATTCCATGATTGATTCCAGTGCTAGCACTACAGTTATGCCTATACAGATAGCTGAAGCTTTAGGACTCGGCTATGAACCCTTAAAAAGAGGAGTGATGCAGCTTGATGGAAATAGAGTCGAAACCGTAGGTGTCATCAAAGCACTCCCCTTGACTCCATTTGCTTTCCCTAGTATCACTGTGCCACAAGACACTATGACCATAAATGTTCCCCCCATGTTCGACCTCTGTCTATCCAGAGAATTTACTTCGAAAGTAGGCAGATACTTGTCCCTGGATTGGTCGCATTTGATCCTCAGAACCAAACATGGTGCAAAAATGAAGATAGAATCTAAAGCTTTACATTTGGAACATGTAGTCAATGAAGCCATGATCAATTTTGAAGCCGCACATACCTCTATCACTAAGCAAGAGATGTATTGCGCGAAGCTACTAGAAGATGAAAGGGTGACCCGAGATCAAGATGATCAAGAAGACGCTCTCTTGAGAAAACATATAGACACTGACCCTTTTGGAAACTACCATGATACCAGGATGGGCACCTATGTCATCTATGATGAAGGTCAAGTGCTCCCCAAAGTTGTCAAAGAATCTGAAGGCGGTTAAGCGTTTGAGCTATGGATGTTGCACTTTGACAGAGCAAGATGCAAAAATGGTGCAAGAGCTAGGATATGTTTAATGTCACCACAAAATGAAAAGACACTGAGGTCTTTCCGCTTCCAGTTAAATTTCTCAAACAATGAAGTTGAATACGAAGGACTAGTACAAGGTATCAGCCTTGTGGAATGGATGGGAAGTAAGCAATTGATGGTGTTCGAAGATTTTGAACTAGTAGTCAATCAAGTCCGAGGAATTTATGCGGCCAAGAATGTCCGCATGCGATCTTACAGACACTGAGTTTGGGACCTGATAGAGGGTTATGAAGCCTTCAACATTAGGATGGTACCCCGAGAACAAAATACAGAAGTTGATCGCATGACATCAATTAGATCTCAATTTGATCCTGCCTTTGATCTCATTCACAACAAACACTCTGTACGAGTAATAGTCCAACCAATGATTCCCAATAATGATCAAAGCTGGTAGGTGTTTGACAGTGATGAACACATTGCCTCGTTCATCCAACAATTAGGAGAATTTGCTGACCAACTTCAACCAAAAATCGTTGAAGCCTATGAAGGGAAAATTATTCAGCTAAAGTCCAACAAGCTTGCAAAAGGGATGGTCACACTCAAAAACATTTTCGATTGTGATGCAAGAAATGACAAATGAAAGTTTGTAGTAGACAAAAGCGACTATGCAGACCTACAGGTCAGAGATGGAAGAAAGCTCAGAGTCGGGAAGGACGTCCCACATCGCAATAAAGAAAGGCTTATCAACTTCTGCGATAAATATGGAGTAGTGGTCTGGTCCTATAATGATCTGAAGGGATACGATCCTGATATTATCCATCACATAATCGAGCTGGCGGAAGGTGCAAAACCTGTCTGACAAAAGTAAAGGCTGGTGAACCCAAAGATTGAAGCGCTAATGGCGCAGGAGCTAACAAAGCTAATCTAGTCACAAATTGTATTTTCAATGAAGCATAGCTTATGGGTATCCAACTTGGTTCCGGTTTGAAAGAAAAATGGAGATATTCGTCTATGTGTGGATTTCTAAGACCTCAACAGAGCATACCTAAAGGATCATTACCCACTACCCTCGATGGAGTCAATCCTGCAAATAGTGGCAGGATCAGAGATGTTCTCCTTGTTGGGTGGTTTCTCCGGTTACAATCAAATTCGGGTCAAAGAGGAGGATCAACATAAGAAAACATTCACTACCAAGTGGGGGACATTTGCATACGCCAAAATTCCATTTGGCATCTGCAATGCTAGAGCTACTTTCCAGTGGGCAATGGATATCACTTTCAGCGAATTGATCAATAAGATTATCTTAATCTATTTAGATGATCTGATGGTGTTTTCTAAATCCAAGGATGATCATTTTGATCACCTTGAGATGGTGTTCAAGAAATTCCAGGAGTTCAGTATATTGCTGAACCCAAAAAAATGTGTCTTCGGAGTACCGCAAGGCAAGCTACTGGAGCACGTAGTGTCCAAAGAAGGAATTTCAATCAATCCAGAGTGAGTGAAAGCCATCAAAGAGCTTCCTCTTTTGGTTAATAAGAAAGGTGTTCAATCCTTCTTAGGGAAGGTAAATTTTGTTAGGAAATTTATTTCTGACTTTGTAGAAATAATCAGGCCAATTACCCTGATGCTGAAAAATGATCAAATATTCAAATGGACAAAAGAAGCTAGAGAAGCCTTTGAGAAGGTCAAGGATGCTATCTCTTCCACTCCTGTTCTGGTTAACCCAAACTTATCAAAGGAATTTATAATGTATGTATTCAATAGCAAATCAAGCATTGCTATTGTTTTAACTTAGAAAGATAACAAGGGAAAAAAAGAAAATCCAATAGAATTTCACTCCCATACCCTAAAGGAATATGAGATGAATTATAATTTCGTCAAAAGGAAGGAATTTGCAATAGTAAAAGGGCTCAAGAAATTCTGCCATCTAATCTCCTTCAATAAGGTGATTGTTTATGTCACGCATTTCAGTGTGCGCAAATACATCATGGAGGGAGAAATTATAGAGAAAAGAGCTAATTGGATCACCAAGATCCTCAAATATGACATTGAGGTTAAACCCACCAAAACTGTCTAAGGAAGAGGACTATGTGAATATTTGGCGCATAACGAGGAAGTGGACCCTGAAGAAGAGTAGTTAGAACTAGTCCTAACAAACAGGTCAGAATCCGAAGATTGTTGGCTAGCAGACAAAGTAAGGTTTATGCATACAAAAAAGTACCCGCTAGGCCTTCCTTCTTAGAAAAGGAGATTCTACCGGCTGCAAAACAGTGAATTCGCACTCATCAAAGGAATCTTGTTCAAGAGAAATTTCAACGGCGTCCTATTGCGATGTGTTACCACAAAACAAGCAAGGAAGATCCTCGACACCTACCACAATAGTCCCACAGGCGGACATTTCTTTGCAAAGACTACTGCCATCAAGATCATGTGCGCAGGTTACTTTTTGCCAACACTATTCCATGATTCCCATTCCTTGGTGAAGACTTAAAAAGAGTGTCAGTTCTTCGTCGGAAGGAGAAAGAATTCCGCAATGCCCCTCAACCCGATAGTGGTTGATGAGCCATTTGCGCAATGGGGTTTAGACTTCATCAGAATGATTAACCTAACTTCTAGTGCAGGACATAAATGGATCTTAACGGCCACAAATTAATTCACAAGATGGACCGAGGCTGTACCACTCAAGAATGTGGAGGTAGAGATTGTGGATTTCCTAGAGGAATTAGTGACAAGATTTGGCTCACCCAAAACTATCATCTCCGACAACGCTAAAGCTTTCCTAGGCTCCAAGGTAAGTCAATTCGCGCTTACACATGGAATATTCCTTAAAATGTCGTCAAATTATTACCCACAGGGGAATGGCCTAGCCGAATCAACAAACAAGAATCTAGTCCGACTCCTCAAAAGAATTGGATCAAAATATCAAAGAGAGTGGCACAAAAATCTCTGAACAACACTCTGGGCAGACCACATAACTCCAAAGCAGGTCTTCAAGACTTCACTGTACAAGCTAGTTTACGACAAAGAGGCGTTATTGCCTATCTCTATGGAGATTCTGGCACTGCAATTGCTAAAATCCCTGGAAGTGGAGCATAACGATGCGATGGAGGTGTGATTAACTGAGTTGTTAGAGGTACAAGAGAAAAGGGAAAAGTTCCTGACCGCCATGACTAACCCCAAGAAGTGGTTAAAAGGTGGTTTGAAAAGAAAACATCTGACCAAGGCCTAAAGTGCGAAGACTTGGTGCTAAAATATAACGAAAGGGCCGCTAAGCTGGGTCAGCACGGTAAGTTTGGAAGCCTTTGGGAAGGACCATTCAGGATAATTCAGTGCAAGGAACACAACACATATGAGTTAGAGACTATGGAAGAAGAAGTGTTAGGGATTCCAGTCAACGAAATCCATTTGAAATTATTTAATGAGGCTTTCTCTCTGTAAGCATGTAAATATGTAAATATGCTTTTTCCTTCTTTCCTTTTTGTTTTGGCTGGCCGATCTTTTTTATTTTTATCTTGTAGTTCATGGAGAAAATAAGCAATGACCCATTATTGTGGAAAGAGAGAGAAATAAACTCATAGCTGAACATAGCAAAAATTAAACACCCTCATGCAAAGCTGAGATTTATACATACACATTGAAAAGGAAAAATAACCCAGTGGCAAAACCAAGAGAAGACAACGAGATAATTATAACGATATATTTTCATTATATATATAATTTGATATTTACAGTTCAAAATGGCTCAGAAGGCCACACTTCCAAAAAGTATATGTATTCTGCTTCTATTATATATTATGAGAAATCCCTTTCCAGGCATGTATACAAAAAGAAACTAATTACTATGAGTTTTCTGAAAGTAAGAAAAAGAAGGACACGGGTCTTCAGTTCACTGCACAAGCATCAACAATGGACGCGTCGATGGTAGCATCCATAGTATCCTCATCCATGGGAGCAACAACGACATCATCCATCAGAGCAAAGGTAGGTGGAGGGAACACCAAGTTCCTGAAGTCTGTATACCAGTCGATATTGTAGAATGGGACCACATTGTAAATACGAAACAGGAAGTGAAGGGCTCGAGTGACCCTCTGATGGTGCTCATCTCGCATCTGAAGGTGAAAGCCACTCAAAAATGGCAGCCATGGTACGATATCATCCTCTTGTATAAACCTCTGGAGGTCACTTGTAGTCGGGATTCCCCCACCATATGTAACATTTGTAACAATCTGACTAAGGCTGTTTAGGTATTTCTTGGGAAAGATTTCCTTCACCAGACGAAGAATTAATGGCTTGGGAATTCCTACATTTAGCATGGAGGCGACAAAGTGCAAGCACACATCAGTGTTAACTCAATACTTGTCCTCGCACTCAAGGTAATCCCATCACAAGACCCACTTTATGGCTATAATTGACAGGGAATGCTTGTTCTTTGTCATCCTCTTTAACCGCTTGGTAGAAATTTCTCCTAGGAAGGCAGTCTGAGACTTGTGTGACACTAGCCTAATTGGGGTATCCATCTTGTCAGACTTCTGCAAAAACTATAAGAACTATCCCTACAAAGCACCTAAGTCTAACCTATGAGAATGCTACGCACTGCAAATGCTAAACCACTATGCTAATTGCCTAACACCACTTCTGCTCAAATCACTAAGTGTGATTTCACTACTGCGGAGAGGCCCATTTATAGAAAAAGCAAGGAAAAGCGTGTTAATCCTCTTTCCATAAACATGATGTTAATCAAGTACCAACTTGGAAGCTGTGCCCAGGCTCGCTTGAATTTCCCACCCAGTTGCGTCTGCTAAGTACGATTTGTTGCGTGCCAAAACTAATGAAAGCTAATTAATTAGCCTAAACTGTTGGCAACAATCGGCGGTGTTAAGTACGACCAAGGACTGAGGTGTCATCCTCTAGGTATGTTGCATTTTCCAAGGTAGAATTCATATCTTTTGAAATACTAAGCGCATCTTTGTCCTAATCATTCTTTTTAAGATATTAATTGCTAGTGCATACGAAGGTTTAAGCTTCTTGCAAAGCATCAACTCAAGTTCCAAGAAAATCGTGTGGTACAGGCAGTTGCTAATTATATTTATGAATTCTTGTCAAATCAAAATAGCAAGTAATTCATTTCCACACAAGCCAAAGGGCCGGCGGTACATGCCACATTAAAAGCAAAAAGGTGATTCTCATCTACCACCTTTGAGAAAAGATTGCTAAATATTGCATGTAAAAGTTTTAAAGAACTTAAAGGTTTTCTTTTAAGAACGTTACTGAAATCATAAACCAAAAGTTATAGAGCAAAGCCAAGAGCCAAAGTAAAGTTGCAGAGGAATTCTAAGCAGAAAGCTTCCCACAGAGTAACAATGGCAGAAAGTTTGAGCCAGGGGGTTAGGCCAGTAGCATCTCAAGAATTAGCTAAAGCTCTGCGAAGAGCATAGGAAGTTAGTGTCTTTGATGATATTTCGTATGCTACGCCAGGTATCCCCGATAAGTCGGAATGGGAAAACACAAGGCAGCTGGACAAGCCCAAGATCTACAGAGACCAGAGCCTGGTTCATGAAGATTGGGATAATTTTCATGATCCCTTAATTGAAAAAAACCCAAAGGGGTTGAGGGAATCTGCCTATGCATACATGAAGGTGTCCAGAAGGCCAATGTCATCTACGAAAAAGATATGGTTCAGTGGGTTTCCTCAATATATGGTCCCATCTATGCATTACTACTCGGAGTTGGTAGATGCAGCCATTAGACATTTCAATCCGAGTACCAACACTATTGAGGGCTAATATCTTTCAGTTAACATCAGTCTAGCCGCCATTTGGAATATGCAATGTATTCCAGACCCTGTGCAAAGAGGAATGGCAGTTGAGAATTTCAATCCTAAGAAGGGTGTTGAGATATGGAACACCAGGAAACAGGCTCGAGAGTTTTTCAACGAAGAAACTGGAAGAATTGAGGCAAAATGTGGGAATCCGCCAGTAGTTCCTGCTCCACACGACACTTTTAAGGAAGACCTACAAGATGCATTTTCAATGATGGAATTTGTTTTTGGTCTGGACACTGACAAAGAGGTGGTCTTTTCAATTGGGCCCAGCTTTCCAATTCCGCTACCAAAAATCTTATTTTTGGTATGATTTCAGAGAGTTCCTGTCAAAGAAGATGTTAGAGCAAATTGGCAAATACCCAACTGAACGAAAGTTCAGATTTGTCTCTTATCTTGCTTATATGTTTTTATATCAAAACCTTGATTTCTTTGCTGAGCGTATGGAGTTGTCCATCTTTGATGAAAAGAGGAGGAAAAAGCCAGTTTTTGTCTGGACCCCTCTCCTCTCTTCTACTTTTGATTATTACGCATTTTTGGATCATTTTTTGACCCCGATTTTACAAGATTTATTAAGAGAGGAGTGTGCTAATAGGCTCACGATAACTCAGACATAGTTTATGCAGAGTTTTGTTCCTAAATGTGGTTGGTTTTTCAGAGCGGATTTCACATTCATCTGAATGCAGGGCTTCATTGAAGAACCCTATTGCCTTCCGGTATGTGTGACCAATCAAGTGTTGGCTTTGAAATTGTTCCAGCAAGCGTGCATTATCGATATTACCTTCTGCAACAACAAGAAGGTCAAGAGAAAGGGATTCTTCACCTATCCGTAGACTTTCAAAACGGTAGCCATGAAAAAGAAGTAGACACACCTGCTTCTACAAGATAAACTAACTCATTTGGGGTTAGTAATGATCTGTGATAGATGGGATTATAACCCATTCAGTGATTTACCATATGATCACCTCAAGGTAACTCATAGCCCTCAACCTTACTGGGAGTGGAGATGCAGCCTGCTAGAGGATAAAGATGATCTATTGGTTGACTTGGTTCATATCCCCACAAAAGATAGCAGGTCACCATGGCATAGGTTCTATTTCCCAGTGGGAGATTATGATGAAAACTATAAAATGGGAAAGGATATGTAGAATGAGCTGAAGGATGAGGAAGAATGGATTGAAAAAAATATCAAAGCCTTCTGGATATATCTCCAGGAGAGAAAATAGGCTGATGCACCTTATGATGACATAGAAGAAGACAAGGAGTTTGAGAGGTTGTGGGATGAGGAGCATCCTGCACCCAACTCAAGTGAAAGTGGTGGTGACGACCTCGATGAAGAAGAAGAGTAGCTAGAGGAGGAAGCCGAGACCCAGCATCCTCCGCCCAACAAAAGAGGAAGTCTACAGGGCAACCTGCCTATGTTGCTTTGAATGTGCGATTGAACATGTTGCGATCCTCACAGACACTCAACTGGGCCTCGATAATGACAAAAGTGCCCCAACAACAACAACCAGGGACTATAGAGATTGTGGAAATCGAGGACTCCCCACCCACTAAACGACAATGAATTAAAGCTTTTCCAAGCAAAGGATCACAAGGAGCCATTGCAAGTCAAGTGCTTGCAGCAGGCCAAGAGCCCAAAGTGTGTAAGCAGTCGATGACAAGCAAAGCACTGCCACTAATACATTTGACTACAAAATCCGGCGAAACTATCCAACGAAATATGTAAAATTCAATGTTAAATTAGGGTTTGTAAAATTTGATCAATATGAATTTTAATTTTTTGAAAGTTTGTCCCCAGGCATTCATCAAAATTTCGATGAACACAGGGGTTAAATCGAGAAATGTCGACTATCAGTTTTGTCGAAATTTTGACAAACATAAAAAATTTAAAAAACTCAAATTGTGGCCAACAAAAAGAAAAGTGAGTTCATTGATTTATTGAGACAGTGTTTTGCTCTACTTGAGATAGTTTGTGGAGAACTAAGGGCGATTTTCTTGGGAAAAACTAGAAAAATTCAAGAAGATATTGCTAGGTTGAGGGCAGTCATTATCTTTTTGCATAATTCAGTTGTGAAATGATTTGTAAGATTCGAGGTTTGAAAATCATATTTTAAAAGCAACATCTCATCAAAATTTATGGGATTGGGGATGTTATGGTATAGCATGATCAAAGTGATTACCTCTTGTTATTTGCAATACAGAGCCTACTAGCTGCAGTTGATATGCAGAGTGGTTGTGTTATATCAATTATGTAGTGCATTCAAGCACAACCCATGTTTAATGGGCTATTCTAGAGAGATCAATATTTTCTAAACCTTATGAATGTTACTTGACATATATTTGCATAATCTCAAATTCTTTCAGAGGCTTTTGAAGTATCAATGTATCATATATAGGGTTTAGAATAATTTATTACAATTAAAAAATAAATAAATGATTCTTATTTCCTGTAATTAGATAATGTGGAGATCTCCTAAATCGCTTGTACATATCCTCTTTTGGCCTTTACGTATTCATTACTCCTAGCTACTAGGGTTTTGCATGTGACATCTTTAATATCTTCATGACCGTGGCTTTTAAATAGATTTGTCTTTGCTTTAATCCTTTTCATGGTAACCCTTGAGTTCCATAATCCACCTTCAATATTTTCTGAGAACGCTGTCTTAAGCTAGACTGCATAGTATGCATATAAAGCAAGTCCTTCATACCTGCCATTGTTCCAAACCACCACTCACTGCCTTACTTAAAATGTTGCCTCCATAAGCACAATAGAATGTTTTAAAATCATGGTTGCTAGTGATTGACCATTAAGGTCACCACTTTCATCATGAAGATACAATGATATTTTTTTCTTCAAACTCCAAGGCATTATGGAAGATAACATTGTGAATTGTTTGTTGTGTCTGATTCAATTTTCTTGCACATTTACTAGCACGCTGCTTCCTTTAAAGGCGAATTGTGCCCTCATTTTGCAATCTCAAACAAC
>VDFB02061693.1:0-30824 GCA_007258455.2 Sequoia sempervirens
AAAGAAACCCTCAAGCAGAAAAAAAACATCGCGACCAAGAAGAATTTCGTCAAAACCCTTGAGATGCAGAAACACAAAAAAAAAAATTCGCCACGAATTCAACAAAATCCGTCCATAGAAATCAGCAAATAGAACCTTCAAAAAAACGGCATCAAATATCCACGATTTTCTTCAGCTATGATTGTGAAAAAAATCGGCTCACAAATTCATTTAAAAATTTCTTCGATTTTTTAATTAAAAAAACATCTCAGAAATTTCGAAAACCTAATCAAGTTCGAGCCTAAGCTCTGATACCATGAAAAGATAATTGATATTCATAATTGCTTGATTACAAAAGGAGACAAAAGCTCCTTATATAGAAGAATTCAAGACGATGTTTCTAAAAAGAAACTATCGTAAACAATAGCTAACTAAAGCGAAAAACAGAAAGATACTAAAAACAACTAAAGCATAACTAAAGTTACTAAAAACTAACTAAAGCTAACAGATGACTAAAGCTAAGATGACCATTAATATTACATTTAATATATAATTTAGAGAGACAAAGGAATTTCTAGAGTTTTATGAAGACAAGTTTGAATTCAAGTTTGGCATACAATTTAATCAAGTGACTAAACAAATAAAACTTAAAATTTATCTTTATGATGGGAAATTACCCAAGTTTTCCTTTTCTAAACCATACCAGCCACCTAGGGCAACAGGGCATTCAATTCCTTTAAAATAAAATTGGTCACAGGCAAGAGCACTTCAACTTACCCAAAATATACGTTTAAAATTTATCAGTTGTAGGCATGAAAATTTAATTGCATTGGCTCTTGATTTTGCTAGGGCACATTCTCACTTTTAGATAGTAGCTCACACAATGAATGATACAATAACTTTAGTTGAGTTGTATAGCATCAAAGCTCAAAAAATGTGAAAACTCTACTTTAATGGTGCACTTCATTAATGCCTTAAACTTCTTAAATACCATCCACAAGCAATAGTCAATATTCTTTTGCCTTCAAGAACAACGTTGTGAAAGATCGATGGATTATCAAAGAGCACCCCACTTGATCTACCAATCGATAGATATTGACCAAATCATGCCACATGTCTTCATATAAACAACTTGATCACATTGCTCAATGCAATCAAACTTTATTCCCTATCAATGGCTCAAATCTAATCCCTCTAGGAACGATGGCTTAAACATATCTAAAGATGCCAAAGTGCTCAATAAGTTGATCCAACAATCTAAAGAAGCCAATCACAAATCACCACATCTCACCGTTTGTGACATTCTCCAAAAAGATCAATGCTTGCTAAAGAACTAAATAATGTTGCAGGGAACCACTTTGCAATCTATAGATTTACAGAAGCCACTTAAATGCCACCACATTGCCTTAGGTTCTATTGGCCAAAAACGCCCACTATACTTTGCCAAATGTACCTCTTCATTCAAAGCCAATTTCACTATCGCCTAATAAAAGAATACGCATCATCATGTCATCATAGACAACTTCCACACCAATTGTACTTATGAAAATGATGTGTACCATTGTGGTAGATTAGAAGACAAGTATTTGACCATCCAAGCAATCTATAGATATATCAAAACCAATAACGATCAACCAATGAAAAGGAATACAACACTTGAACAAAGCATGACTACTATAGCAACTAAACAACCATATATTACAACAAACATGACACATAGCACGCTTTCAACATCCATTTTAGAATTTTGCAAACCAAGTCACCATGAAGGCTTACCAGGAAATATGACTAAGGCAACAAAAATGAAGGCACATACAATGCAAGAACAAACTTATGAACCAAATGTATTAAGGCTGACAAAATACAAAACATATAGGCATAATAGATTATCTTAGATCAATGGTCAATAGGTAGAATGCCCATAATTCTATTTTCTTTTTGTGTGTAGAATGTGATATCATATAATTTAGGAGAAAAATAAATAAAATCAACACCTAATATAAAAGAATTCAATACAATATGGCTACTAGGAGAGCTCCCAAAAGCTAGTTTTGTTTATTGTTAAGAAGAATTTACTATATATTTCAAAAGAAAAAGAAAAGAGCATATAGCCATGGTAAGGGAAGCTATGAAGCCACAACCCATCTTTTTCAAATTGTCAAAAATTGAGTGTTGCTCTTCCCCGCCATCCAACTCCTAGCCATGTTCTGAAGGGCAATAGACTTGAGGCTATGTTCAATCATCTTGCAGGAAATCCCTACATTAGCAATTTGAGTTATATTGTAGCTTGTGATTGGATTTAGATTTACACCTATCACCTCTGGTCAATGATCATCTCATGCTCGTCCCTCTCAAAAGTCTGCATCTCAAAAGCAGCTTGAACGTGCATGCATTGCACACCCATGAATGTTACTCCTCTTTGACTCTTTCTAAGCCCAAGAGTTGTTCCTCTTGCAAGAAATTTCAACAGTCTTTAAGGTAGTAATGGATACAACTTTATATCTAATGACCTCTAGTTAATGGAGATCCTCTGCTGGTCTCTCTCCAAAATCCATGTCTCAGAAGCATCTTGAACATGCTTAAAGTGCATCTCACCTAAATGTTACTCTTCAACTCTTTCCAAGCCCCAAGAGCTGTTCCTTGCATTTGGCCTTGACTAAATTCTGCATATGACAAAGAATATCATCATCCATATTTTCTTCAACTAACTCCATATCTACAGCTTCAAAATTATTTAATTCAACAACATATGCAGTTAAGTGACTGATGTTTCTTCTTCGACTTCCCAATGATCCAGGTATAGGAGCAACAGAGTGCCAATTGGGAGGCTAGCTTGACAAATTGATAACTTTATGTCCATAGTTGATAGCTCAATCCGACCTTAGTTAAAAGGCATTGAAAAGATAAGAACATTTCAAACATGGGAAAGGGTGTAAAGATCTGGCCTATAAAGTTTGACTCCAAAAAAACTTTGGCAGGCCTAAAATTGCACAAAAAGATTCTGACCAAGATTAGAGGATACCCACCAAACCAATATGCCATTTCCTAACAACTCAGTTTGTCCCCATTCCTCCATAGTTGATGACTTGTTGGATTTCCAGGGAGGATCATTCCATCTCCTTTGAATCACTTCATCGTTTGATGTACTATATATTAAGATGCTTTACCCAAAAGTGGGGTAGGGTAAATTTGGTAAAAAGCCATCTTTTAACACAGATTGATAAAATTGTATATAGCTTTCTCAAATTAATAAGTGCTTTTGCTTACATTGCAATGTTGTTTCTCTTCTCTTTCTGTATCATCTACGTCAATTTTACTTCCATAATAAAAAGTTAGATTTAGTTTTTAAGTGTGTTGTCTACCACGTTGCCAATTGAACCCAGGTTACCAAGCCACCATTTTCATTCCTGATTTTCCACAGTTTTTTCCTCTGATTTGTTATCCATAGTTTGTCTCCATTCTACTTTCTTAGCTTCTTGTTGCATCTTGTTTGAGCATGCATTGCTGGATAACCATGCTCAAGAGTCAAAACAAATACAACCTGCATCTTTATGTAAGCTGTCAAAAAAAAAAATCATATCCAGCTCAACAGGCATTCGTGCATAATTTAAATTTTCTCAATTACTAGTGATTTCATACATTCACTTAACAAGTTGCCAGTTTTCCCAAACAAATCCCAATGGGAGACAAGAATTTCTTACCCAGACAAAGTGACTCTGTAAAGGATTAAATTTAAATCATTCCCATTAGCTAGTGTCCATCCTAAGATCTGATGCTCTGCAGGATCCTTGAACAACACTAGAAAGATCTTCCAGGCATAACAATAGAACATACAGTAGTATATCAAAGATCCACAGAATGCAATCAGGTCAGAAATCACATCTATCAAAGTCACAGGTCACCATATCAGAAACAAACCCCTCAATGCATATGTATTGAAGATGGCCCCCATTATGGAAACACCTTCACATATTTCAAATGGCACTACAGAAAAAGGATAACCAATAGATGTTCACCACCTGCATCAGAAATATGTCATATCAAAATCCAGCTCTATAGAGGATAGCGCGCAACACCATCTCCTATTTTCAGTACAAGTTTTCCTACCACAGTAAGATCAATTGCCTTTCCCCTTAAAATTCTTAGGTTTTAGGTGCGACCTTCAACCATTACTCTAGTCTTGTTTATCCACCAACATCAAGTTCGTTTATATATATCCATATCTTCTTTAAACTAATTGGGCTGCAACTTCAAGCTAGCCAAGTCTTCTTTCATGAATATTGTTTCGTAACTGTGTCTGACATTATTCTCTTCTGTCAATGGTTGAAACATCCAGGTGCAAAATATGTCAAATAATCACTCATTGGTAGAAATAAGGGTTCCAAAATCTCAGCACAATAGATCAAATGATTTTCCATAACAGCTGACTATTACACACTCTCTAATAAGTAAGGCTTGCTTCCATGCAGCCAAGCAAAAAACAAAAGGCATTTTAGTCTCTCCTGAGAAACCAACATGCTCTCCATCAGTTGCAGGATGCACACTGACATCCCATAGAAAATGTAGAAAATTTGTCATAGCAGAGTATTTTCTATAAATTGCTAACTTGGAAGTTGTAGGCAGTTTCATATGCATCACAATCCAAGTCGGCAATTGTGAGCTTGAGGCTATGTAAGACTACCAGATCCAATGGATTTAAAACAGCTGCTAAGTCCTCTTTCACTGGTATCAGCTCATGGTTTTCTCAGACATCATTTTCCTCTATCACACTGATAAGTGATAAACTATACAGTTGCAAAATGTGTCAAACAATAGCTCTTTGAGAAAGATTAAAGGAGGAAAGTTTGAGATTGAGAAAAAAGCATTTCAAACAGTGAAATTTCCATAATTTCAGCACAACTGCCTGAACAATTTTGATAACCGCTAATTATTACCTAGTGAGTCTTTACCGAGGTTTCCTCTCAGGCAACTAGGTGAATGAAATGGAATGTTAGACTGTACTGAAGGACCCACAATGCTCTCCTCAAGTTTTAGAAGACATTATTGACATCCCCTGGAAATTGTAGACAGTTCAGGGCCATAGAATACTTTCCAACTTGGCTCTTGTCATGTCCCCTTCATCCAGGAGGGAAAATATTGATATTTTTAATTTAATAAAAGTGTTTTATACACTAAGTTAATAATATAAATATATATTAATAATAGTAATATTAATATTATTAAAAATAAGATATATAAATTTAAAATTTGAATTTGGCAGGTTGTTTGGGTCCTTGTGACCTATTCCAAAATGGATATTTAACCAGGTTTTTGCATCTCTTTTGAGCTATCTAGTTTTTTTATGGTGAAATTGACTATTGTAGCTGTGAAGAATCGCTGGGACGAAAACCCCTGTGATCATTGGCAGGTAGACAAAAACCTATCTGTTTGTGTGAGTGAATTCCATCTCTTCAAGGAGTTTGCAAGAGTTTAACTCAAAAAGTCTGTTTCATGTGTGATGAATGTGATAGATGCAACTGGAAGACAACTCACCTAAGCAGCATCGTTTTTGGGAAGCATTGAAGTTCATAGGCGAAACAATCAAGTGAAGACTGGGCACTTGCAACTAAGTTTGTAGGGTTTACCATCAGCAAATTGTGACTTGGATCTGATCCTACCTTGTTAATCAATCTCCAGCAATCCTTGGTGGCATCAAATATCCAGAAGAGGAGTGATGCCAAGTTGCAAGCATTTTTCAAGCAAGAAGTAAGATTCTATGACTGATTTTTTTTAATTTTTTAATTAGTTTCATGATTTACGTTGATAGAATCTCAAATTTCAATCCATAGACATGGTTGTATATTGTCATTATGTTGATAGAGTCCATAAACATGTCATGTTTGCAAAAAAAATTAAATTTCAATTATACAACAGCAAGAGTCATATTTTAATTCTTTTTTAAGTTTACTATTCTACAATTTACTTTTATTAGTTTATGTATGTTCAAATTTTTATTTTGTAAAATTACGATTATAATTTTTGTGTATTCTCTACTTTTGCGCTTCGTGTGATCTGACATAAGAAAAACAAAAGTGAAATCCTTGGCTGACAAGGATTAAGAACAATGATTTTTATTTGTGTACCCTCTACTTCTGTGCTTTGTGCAACCTGAAGTAAGAAAAACAAAACAAAACTCTGTGTCTCAATCCTTTGCATTATGCATAGTTTGAATTTTAATTTTAAAATTATAAACTTATAAATTTTATATTGTTTATTGCAGTATCACTATGAGTTCTCATGGCATGAGTGAGGATGTGATTGAGGTTCAAAGTGAAAATGAATCCAATTATGCACCTGAGGCTAATGAAAATGTAGAAGCAAAGAGGGGTGATCATGAAACCCAAACCACCAGTTCCATTGCGAGTGCAGCTGCAAATCTTATTGCCCCTCCACAATACTGGTAGATTTTGCTAAGGATCCCTTTGAACCTATGTCTCCTATGAAACAATTTGTAACAAAATTACAAAGCAGGTTTGGGGCATCTAGGGGCACTAGGTTGTGGAAGTGCCACTTCTGCAACCTTGAATTTCAGGGCAGCATTACCTGAGTTAATGCCCACGTCCTTCATATTCAAGGAAAAGGTATAGATGTATGTGACGAGTTGGGAAAAAAACCTCAAATTTAGGGCGGAGATATGTAGGCTATGGGGTGGTCCAAGTAGTGAAGACAATGAAATTGCACCTTCATCTGCTTCTTTGTCTCTAAGGTCCAGGGGTCTCAGAGCCAGCCACAAGGTTCTACTCCTAGTTTGCAAACTCAAAGGCAAGTTGCACGTATGCCAGTTTCTTCTGCTTCAGGGGCCCACTTAGCAAAGGCTAGGGGAAAATGCAAGTTGACAAGTGATGCTCCTAACCCACTAGCAATATTATTCAATTTGCAAATGAAGGATGAGGCAAATGATGTCATTGGCAAATTCCTCTTTGCGAATGGCATTCCATTCCATGTGGCTCGCTCTCCTTATTATAAGGAGGCAATGGTGACGGTAGCAAGGGAAAGACAATCATATGTGTCACCAAGGGAGACAAAATTGAGGACCACAATCTTGGATAAGCACTATTCCAAGATAAATATGTTAATGGAGAAAATGAAGGAATGTTGGGTGACAAGTGGATGCAATATAGTCATGGATGGGTGGACGGACATTAGGCATCGTCCACTCATCAATATCATGGTTACATGTTCAAAGCCTTTATTTTCTTAAGGCAATTGATTGTTCAAGGTATCGCAAGGATGTCGATTTTCAATTTCAGATCCTCAAAGATGCTATAGAGGAGGTTGGGCCAAAAATGTGGTCCAAGTAGTGACAAATGCGACCCATGTGTGCAAAGCTACAAGGAAGTTAATTGAGGCAACTTATAGACATATTTGGTGGACTCCTAGTTGTGTGCATGCCATGAATAATGCACTCAAAGACATGGGAAAGATTGATTGGATCAAAGCAATGGTTAATGATGCTAGAGATGTGCAAAAGTTTATCTGCAACCACCACACTTCACATGCACTCTTTAGGAGCTTCTCTAAGAAGGAATTCTTGAAACCTGTCGAGACTAGATATGCATCCTAATTCATTCTCTTGGAGAGAATGTTAGAGTTGCGAGAGGCATTGCAACTAATGTTTATGACAGCAAAATGGAATCGGTGGCCCGAGTCCAAGACAAACCAAGGGAACAGTGTGAAGGATATAGTGTAGAGTGATGTTTTTTGGGGTGATGCAGAATATATTGTCTCCATCATTACTCCAATCTTCCAAGTGATTAGATATGGGGATGCTAATGCACCTAGCCTTGGAGAGGTGTATGAGTACATTGATTCTATGCTAGACCAAACAAAGGTTGTCGTGCGAGAGAAGAACCCTGCATTAGCATTCTACAATGAGTACATTCAGGCAATCATTTATCCAAGATGGGAGAAGCTCAACACTCCCTTGCACATGGCTGCCTATGCACCAAACCCCAAGTGGTACAGGGAAAGGCCTGGTAGAGTTACACCCATACAAGATGTTGAGGTGAAGACAAGGTTCATGAGGGCCATCCAAAAAATGTATGATCCTATAGAGGTTGGCATCATTCATACTAAATGGGCAAAATTTGCCACTCTTAGGGGTTATTCTGAGGAGGCTAAGATGGATAGCGGTACTATGGCATAAGAGGACCCAATTTTGTGGTGGACTATGCATGGACCAAATTGTTTGACTACCTCTCTAGCCATTTGTTTGTTATCTCGGGTATCTAGTTCTTTTGTTGCTAAGAGGAACTGGTCTATTTATAGTTTCATCCACTCCCTTAAGAGGAACAAGTTTACCTTTAAGAGAGCAGAGAAGCTTGTGGTTGTACATAGTGCCTTGCATCTCATTGACCACAAGGAGAGTCCAACATCGCAAGGGATGTGGAGCTAGAGGAGTCCGCATAGATTGATGAGGATGCCACACAAACAGGGTTCACTGATATTAGTAAGGAGGAGCTTGACCATGTAAAGTCTAGCACAAATTAAAAGATGCTACACAGACAAGGCTGATTGGTATGAGTAAGGAGTAGCTTGACCATGTGGAGTCCAACAATTCTACTGATGAAGAGTTTGGAGATGATTAGAGGCCTCACTTCACTCCATTTTGTTATTTTGAACATTTTTAATCATCATTGTACTCATTATAATCATCATTATGAAATCTTGAATATAGTATAAATTTTGAATTCGACATTTTCATTGTTCAATGTTGAATTGTTAATATTCACTTCAAAGTTTAGTGGTTTCTAAGTTTTAGTAGTTTTCCAAAGTTTCATTTGTATTTATTATACTTATACATCTTTTTATGACTATTTTTCATGTATTATATGTATTTCAGCGCCACACCCTATTGCCACCCCGCGCTAACCCCAAACTTAGGCCCTTGGTCCCCCCATCTCTGTGTCCCCCCGTCAACACACTTTCGTACAAGGAGAGTCCAATATCACAAAGGGATGTAGAGCCAAAGGATCCAGCACAGATTGACGAGGATGCTACACACATAGGGCTGATTGGTATTAGTATGGAGGAGCTTGACCATGTGGAGTTCAGTAGTTCTAGTGATGAAGAATTTGGGGATGATTAGAGGCCTCACTTCACTCCATTTTGTTATTTTGAAAACTTTTAATCATCATTGTACTCATTGTAATCATCATTATGAAATCTTGAATACAATATAAATTTTGAATTCGACCTTTTCATTGTTCAATGTTAAATTATTAATGTTCACTTCAAAGTTTAGTAGTTTCTAAGTTTTACTAGTTTGCCAAAGTTTCATTTTATAACTATTTTTCAAGTACTATATGTATTGCATCGTCGCCCCCACTACCACCCTGCCACCGTCCCCAACCTTAGGCCCTTGGTCCCCCAACCCCAAAACCCATCCCCACGTCCCCTGTCAGGAAACTCCGTGGAACTATGCTGTGAATTAACTATTACAGAAGTGACCGCCATTGAAATATCTATTGAAATTTGAGATTAGAGGATTTGCACTCGCATTGCAGCAATCTGAGATGCCAGAGCCATATACAAATCCAACATATCACTTAACCTGCTACCTAGGGCACATTTGCACTAGCAAATCTAAAACGCCATTCCCTCCTAAGTTCAGGTCTCTGGACTTAGCTCTAACTCGATTAGGGCAAATCTTCTGAGCGCTCAAATTCTAACCAGCATCCAAGCACACCACAGATTTCATTCAAAACACAGAAGTCAGAACAAAGTGTGTCAGAGGTATAGATACTGGTCCGGGAGCATTCCTGCAATCAAACTGAAGGATTGGATTGGATAATTACAGTTCCAGCTAACTCTTAGTGAGCCATATTTACAGAGCTGAAATTGTATTACTTTCCAGCTTGTTGTTTGCCGATTTGTAAACTGCTTCAAATACTCGAGACCTGTATATTATGATATCCAGTTTGCTCTAAATTGGTATGTTCAGGATGAGCCCTACTGGCTCTCAACTCAAACCCCAGTATTTTCTTAAGTCTTAATGAGTTATTTTAGTTTTTTAGAGAAAAGTTTATAGATAGAAGAGAAGGGGCGCACAACATAAATGCTTATAAAGTGTAAATCTAAGCTAATTTAAGCAAATTGAAGTTACAGAAGGTAATAAATATGCTCAACAATGAATTCAATACTCATAAACATACCCGAAAGCTTCCAGATTATTTATTTAAGAAAGTAGTCTAGTTCGCTAGCCAAGATGGTGAAAAACTGACAAAATCTGGTGTAGGAAGCTACAAAATGCAAAGTCCAGCCTGAAAACTGTGGCAGATGATGAGTACAAGCTAGACGCCAAAAGAGATGAAGAGAAACCGTCAGAAAGGAAGGCGTTTCTCCAAGGAAAGTCCAAACACCCTTGCACAAGAGCCACACACTTCAATGCAAAAACCCAGAATTCCCACTCAGAAGGTACGGCCATGAAGTAAAGTGTCTGCCAGGTGAAATGAAGGCGCCATCTCTCAAAACCCTCTGAAATTGATAAAGGAATTCAATAGGAAACACAAATCAAGCTCAGTAGAACCTCTGTATGAAGCTCTCACAAACTGCACAAATTCGACTGATCTCTCATAGTCTCAAAAGTGCTCAACACTGAAGAGATTTCGTTCTCCAATGAAAGATTGCTCAAAACCTTGATCATAGGTGAAAGCACAGGAAAATTGTCCAAGGCAAAGTCGAAATATTCAAAAGTGAATTTCTCATTGCCAAAATGCCTTATATGCAAAAAGGCACAACTTTCAAGAAAGATACGCCCTTTTTAATATTTAAATCTTTTAAAATATATTTAAGTCTTTTTCAATAGTCTTGACTTAAATACTTGGGCGCCACTTTAATATTTTAAGTGATTAAAATATTAAATCACCTTTATAGAGTATTTAAGTGATAAAAAATGTATAAAGTCAATTTGACTTTATAATAAGGCATTAAGTTAATTAATTAACTCAAATCACTTAAAAATCCATAACTCTCTCAAAACTCCAAATATTCCCGTGTCGTCAGAAGCTGTCAACCCCTGAATTGCTAACGCCTGCTATGAACCAATCACTGAGCTCTGAAAACGAGAACGACCAAGCTCTCCAGAAAGTACCACTGACCCTCTAACCAAACCAGTTAGCCCACAAGGGTCCAAGAAAAGGCTAACACACTGTTCCCGAGAACTGACTAGAGCGGGGACATCACAGTCCACCCTCCCTGAATTTGCTTGCCCACAAGCAAACTCAAAGCCGGATGCTGAAGAATACTGTCACTCTCCCAAGTAGCATCCTCTGTCGGTAGATCTTTCCACTTTACCAAGTATTCCCTGATAACCCGCCTCCGAAGATGACGCTCTCTGGAATCCAAAATGGCCTCAGGTATCAAAATCAATTTCCCCTCATCATCCAGGGGTGTGTGTCAATAGAGGTGTCACTGTGTCCTAACGCTTTTGAGGCGCTGACATTATTGAACACATTGTGAACTCCATCGGCCCACCTGAAGATTTCTCCAACTCATAAGCCACTTCACCGACAAGTTTGATAACTCTAAGGGTCCATAGTATTGCGGGCTGTTTCTGGGCCACTCTTCTTACTTAAGGGTGGATCACTTTATAAGGCTAAAGTAATACACGTAAATCAATATCGACTTCGAAGATCACTCCACTCGGCCTCGACAAGATACGTTTCTTCCCATTTTGGAGCTTCAGATATTCTCTAAGGGGCTCTATAATATCCTGGTTCTCCTATAATAAATCACCAACACTGGGTACTCTACTGTCACTCAGCAATAAATCTAGAAAGCTCGGAGCATCATATCCATATAATGCTCAGTATGGTGTCATCTGAATGCTCATGTGATGAGTGGTATTGTAGCAATACTCACAAAGGTATAACCACCTCACCCATGCCTTTTGCTGCCCTGAACTGTAATTCCGCAAGTATCCTTCCACCCATTTGTTGACTATCTCAGTCTGCCCATCTGTCTGTGGGTGGTAGCTGGTACTCGGAGTGAGTTCTGTCCCGCAAAGTTTGAATAACTCCTGCCAGAAGTTACTCATAAACCTGCTGTCCCTGTCACTGACTATACTCCGAGGCAACCCATGCAACCTGAATACCTCTCGGAAGAACAAATCCACCACCTGGGTAGCTGTGTGTGTAGTAGTGATTGAGAAGAAATGTGCATACTTCGTCAATCGATCTACCACCACAAAAATGTTGTCTTTCCCTTGAGCTTTCGGCAAGCCCGTAATGAAGTCCATAGACAAGCATTCCCACTTCCTCTCAGGGATAGGAAGCGGCTGGAGTAAACCTGCAGGGTATGAATGTTCTTGCTTGTTCTGCTGACAAACAAGGCATTCCCTAACATACTGAAGAACAAATGATTTGAGACCCTTCCAAGAGAATCTCTCCCGTACCTGCCTGTAGGTCTTAAAGTAACCGGGATGTCCTGCCATGGGTGAATCATGAAAAGATCTCAATACTCTGTCCCTCATCTCAGAACCCGGAACTAGTAATATCCTCCCTTTGTAAATGATAAGATCATCTACAAGTGAATATCTGTCATCCTGTACTGTCCCATCTACTATGCTAGAAGCCCATGGGTTCTTAGCATATTCCGCTACTATCATATGTCTCCACTCCTCGGCAATCTGGGTAATGGAGCTCAAGTGAGGACGGTGAGATAATGCATCAGCAATCACATTCTGAGTGCCCTTGACATAGGAGATGTCAAAATCATAGGACTGAAGTTTACTGACCCATTTTTGTTGCCTTTCATTCAAATCCCGCTACCCAAGAAAATGTTTCAAACTATTGTGATCGGTTTAAACACTAAATTTACTACCAACCAAATATTGTCTGAATTTGGCCATGGCATGCATGATGGCCAACATTTCCTTGTCATAGATACTGTAACTCCGTCCAGGACCTCTTAGCTTCCTGCTCTATAGCCTGCATGATGACTGCACCAATACCCTCACCACTCGCATCACAATGTAGCTCGAATGGTCTGGTGAAATCTGGTAAAGCCAAGACCATGTAGTCATGAGAAGTTTGAACTTCTCAAAGCATGCCTGTGCGAGAGGTGTCCACACAAAGGCTCCCTTCTTAGTCAGATCAGTTAGTGGCGCAGCATGTCGCGAGAATCCACTAACAAATCGACGATAGAAGGCACATAATCCTACAAACCCCCTGAGCTGTGTTAATGTCTCAGGTGTAGGCCAATCGATGATAGCTCGAACTTTCTCTAGATCCATGCTGACTCCTGCACCGCTGATAATGTGACCCAGATATAACAGCTCTGCCATGCCTAAAGCACACTTGGACTCCTTGGCGTACAAGGACTCCCTGTCAAGTATACTCAATACCTCATCCAAGTGAACTATGTGTTCCTCCCATGATTTGCTGTAAACCAGGATGTCATCGAAGAACACCAATACAAATTTTCTCAAGTGAGGATGGAAAACCCTGTTCATAGTAGACTGAAACGTAGCTGGAGCATTGGTTAAACCGAATGGCATAACCAAGAAATCATAGTGTCCACAGTGACACCTGAATGCAGTTTTCTCAATATCCTCCTCTCGGACTCTGATCTGATGGTAACCTGTCCTCAAGTCAATCTTTGAGAAATAGCAAGCTCCATGAAGCTCGTCTATCAACTCATCTATCCGTGGAATAGGATACCTGTTCTTTATAGTCTTCCTGTTGAGCATCCTGTAGTCAATACACATCCTAAGTGTACCATCCTTTTTCTTCACCAAAACAACTGATGAAGCAAAGGGTGACTTACTCGACCTGATGTGCCCCATAGCTAAAAGTTCTTTGATGGTCTTTTCAATTTCATCTTTCAAGCGTTTAGGGTGCCGGTAAGGAGTGATCATAATAGGTTTTGTGCCCTCATCCAGTTCTATGATATGTTCAATACCTCTATCAGGAGGTCTACCTGGTGGAATTGCACTAAAAACCTTTGCATGTTTGATTCGAAGTTCTTGCACATCTGGATGGTAAGAAGAAGCTTGCTGCTCCAACTGTGAAGGCATTAACTTGCACTCTGCTGCCCAATCTACCATATCATGCCGAATCAAACGTTCCATTCTACGGAGTGAAATTTCTTTCACATTGCTGTCCTTGATGGCTTTAAGAACATGATTTGTGCCATCACCTCTGAATTTCATCTCCATGTCATGCAAATTAAGTGTGAACTCTCCTATCGCATGAAGCCACTTCATGCCGAGAACTATATCTGTTCCTCCCATGTTCACAACATAGTAATTTGCCTTAAACTCAAAGTTATTGAGTTTCATGGGCAAGTCTGGTATCATCCTCTCGCAATTGAGAGTGTATCCATCTGCAACCTTCACACGAATGCCTTCAAACTGCTGAGTTTGAATTCCTCGTTTCTCCACTAACCGTGAATCAATAAAGTTGTGAGTTGCACCTGTATCTAGAAGAGATATGACCCTTTGACCAGCTAGGATCCCACGGAGTCTGAAAGATCCCTCTCTCTGCATGCTGGACATATGAGCCTCCTGTAATTCTGTTTCTACTACAATTTCTGCCTTGTTTTCTGACTCTTCTCCATCTGTATCATAGATTGGAGCTTGCTGATCAGAAAAATCAGTCAACGCTTCTCCCTCATAAAACCACTCCATGTGCCTATTTTGCCCTTTAGGTTTGAGGGGACAATCATGATTAAAGTCATACGGACCCTTGCAGTAAAAACAAAGTTTTCTTCTTCGTAAATCGTTCATTGTTTCTCGATCTAAAGGGGCTGCAAATTTCTTCTTTTGATCTGCATTATCAGCCTTCTTCGGATCTGATTTGTTCTCTCGTAGGAGTGTAGATGGTTCTGCCAAAAGACTTACGAGGTGCGTGATTCCATAACGCGAGCCTTCCTCATGGCCTCCTCAGAAAGTAGGTGGATCAAATGCTTTATCCAACCTTTCGGCGGGCCTAAAAGACCCTCAAATGAACAACAATATGATCGTTTCTTTGAGATTCCGCCACCATCAATGATAAGGTCTTTGAACTCTCCAATATATGATTCCAAACTACCTAGTTGTTTCAATTGTGCTAGGTCTATGAAAAATAGTTCAGGATCACGCTTGTCAAACCTCTCTACCAGTCTATCTGTAAACTCTTGGTATGAAGTAATCCGGTCATGGTGAAGAGTAGTCATGCCATGAATCCACCAGTCATGAGCCACGCCATCAAGGTGAAGTGCTGCAAATTGAATGGCATCCTCCTCAGGCATGGGACGTAATGTCAAGAATGTGTCCAGCTTACTGACCCAGGCATGTGCTGTAACTCTACCACTGCCATCAAAGTTCGCCAAGGTAAGCTTATTGGTCACCTATCTAAGATCATTCTGCTTGTTTCTAGGCCTCCTGTCATTCTTGCTTCTGGTGTGTTCTCTCTTCTAGCTCATGAATCTATCGAAGTTAGGGTGCTCCTTAACTCTTGGTGGCAATGCATCCCATTCATCATGCATAGCCATGATGTTATCTGCAAAATTAATTTCACCACCCTGTTCAACCTCTTCCTCTTCATCAGCATCATTTCTGATAAAAGTAGGACATGTAGCTCTCTCAAAGGTGTGTGCTAGTGCAATAATTCTATGAGGTTCTCTATGAATACTGCCTTCCTGATCTCTATCCAGATTCTGACCTCTATGAAGTGTCAAATTCTGAACATTTGTGCTCAGCTGCTGGAGGATATTCGCCACCTGTTCTTGGCCTGCCACCATGCCCCTGAGTACATCTCTAGCCTCGCTATCCTCTTCATCAAGATGATTCCTCCGAGAACCTTCAGCTTCCCTGTCAGCCATGCTATCAAAGCCTAATTCTTCTTCCTGTTCGTCAAATGGAAATGCTGAAAAAGGTTCAAAAGTACTTCTCTGCAAACCAGGACCCCTGCGTGAGTAGTACCTATCAAACCTATTCTGGTGAGGCCGCATAAAGATCGCTTAACCTCAAGTAGGCCGGGTAAGATCGTGAGCTCATACCATCGCGGATGAGCCTCACCGTATTTTCTTAAGTCTTAATGAGTTATTTTAGTTTTTTAGAGAAAAGTTTATAGACAGAAGAGAAGGGGCGCATCAGCATAAATGCTTATAAAGTGTAAATCTAAGCTAATTTAAGCAAATTGAAGTTACAGAAGGTAATAAATATGCTCAACAATGGATTCAGTACTCATAAACATACCCGAAAGCTTCCAGATTATTTATTTAAGAAAGTAGTCCAGTTCGCCAGCCAAGATGGTGAAAAACTGACAAAATCCGGTGTAGGAAGCTACAAAATGCAAAATCCAGCCTGAAAACTGTGGCAGATGATAAGTACAAGCCAGACGCCAAAAGAGATGAAGAGAAACCCTCAGAAAGGAAGGCGTTTCTCCAAGAAAAGTCCAAACGCCCTTGCACAAGAGCCATGCACTTCAATGCAAAAACCCAGAATTCCCACTCAGAAGGTACGGCCATGAAGTAAAGTGTCTGCCAGGTGAAATGAAGGCGCCATCTCTCAAAACCCTCTGAAACTGATAAAGGAATTCAATAGGAAACACAAATCAAGCTCAGTAGAACCTCTGTATGAAGCTCTCACAAACTGCACAAATTCGACTGATCTCTCACAGTCTCAAAAGTGCTCAACACTGAAGAGATTTCGTTCTCCAATGGAAGATTGCTCAAAACCCTGATCACAGGTGAAAGCACAGGAAAAATGTCCAAGGCAAAGTCAAAATATTCAAAAGTGAATTTCTCATTGCCAAAATGCCTTATATGCAAAAAGGCACAACTTTCAAGAAAGATACGCCCTTTTTAATATTTAAATCTTTTAAAATATATTTAAGTCTTTTTCAATAGTCTTGACTTAAATACTTGGGCACCACTTTAATATTTTAAGTGATTAAAATATTAAATCACCTTTATAGAGTATTTAAGTGATATAAAATGTATAAAGTCAATTTGACTTTATAATAAGGCATTAAATTAATTAATTAACTCAAATCACTTAAAAATCCATAACTCTCTCAAAATTCCAAATATTCCCGTGCCGTCAGATGTCAACCCCTGAATTGCTAACACCTGAGAACCAATCACTGAGCTTTGAAAGCGAGAACGATCAAGCTCTCCAGAAAGTACCACTGACCCTCTAACCAAACCAGTTAGCCCAAGGGTCCAAGAAAAGCTAACACACTGTTCGAGTGACTAGAGCGGGGACATCACATCTGAATCAATCAATTTAGGTTTCATATATTAGACTGAAGTTAGAGTTCCTTGAAAGCAAATCCATACAGTGACCCATTTGGGATCACAATTGACTGAGAACAGTTACAAGTTTCTTCTATTACTGTTATATGGTGATGTGATTTGATGGTCATTGAGTCAATTGCATTGTTATGTAAGCTCTGTAGGAACAGAAATTTATCAAACATTATACAATGACAGCAGATAAGAAATTGCCTTAATTTCTGCCCTAGGTTTTGCACCGCAAACTGTCTCAAATTCTGCCCTTGGGTTCTTACAGCTCTCTTTAAGGGTGTCATTAGTTTTACATGCATCACTCTCTGAGTCAGCAATCATGAGTTTGAGTCTGCATAAGACATCCAGATCTAATGGATACAGAACACTGACTATGCTACTTCACCCTAAAGATTCCATAGCTTGTTTCAACTGTAAACATCTTAAGGTTGGCAACAATTGTTTAAACCCAAACCTAAGGGCTATCTGAAAAATGTGAGAATCTTTTAAGCCATTCCCAATAATGTAAATGGCCAACACTGATTTGGGAAGACAGTTGCAACTGCAAGAGCTCTTGGGCAAAACTTTGAAGGCAAACAACTTGGTGAGCACGTTGGGATAGATACAACTCAGGTTTAGTAGATTCCCAGTCCTCAAATGTGCAGTTTGTTTTCATTTGAATGCAAAGACAATAGCAAGGGGGGAAATAGATTATTCTAAATTTCTAACAACCCTTTCCACCAGATATTCCAGATGCAATACTACATATGCCATAGCATATCCTTCCATTCATGAACTCGGCTGACCTATTGAAGCAAAGTCTGTCTGACAGAGATTGAGATTTGCAGCTTAAAATGTCGAGCAGCAAGGACCTTATCAGGGAGAGACATGTCTACCTGTCAATAAATAACTGAAACATTATTCCTGATGTGGTGAAGTGTAAGAAGCTTCCAAGCCTCCTCACCATCTAAACAGAAAACAATTCAAAGGATATAGAGCTCTCCTTTGTGCCAGAGGATCTAGCTTCCCAGTTTGCTGCCTTCTTTAGTTGAACACAGTATTCCCGAAGAGTACAGACAGGAAGTTGCAATAAACAGATTGAGAAGGAACAACTATGAGTAGTATATACTATATACTATTATGTGTGGCAACCACAAGCACCTTGTTGATAATTTCAGCACTCAACTGGCAAGAGAAATTATGTGATCAAACCATGTTTATAAAGTCAATCATGTATGCAACATGTCTGTAAGATTAATATGTAATAACACCATACATGTATCATGTGATTAAATCTATGATTGTGTATGTAAATAATGAATCTTTGAAATTTAAAAGTGTACAAAACACATAGGTAGAACCATTTCTTCACATGTGAAATATTCCTGTTTCTGCAACATAGTATGATATTGTCTAAGTTGCTCGATGCCATATGTGACAGCAGGCTAAAAGGAGATATTGTGGGAAGTTGGACCTGTTTCCATTAATAGAGATCAGGACTATTCACTAAATAATTAATCCAATTTTAGTTTCTAGTTTGAATGTTGATTTTTGTCTTCCTCTTGCATCCTCTCTAACTTCATCTCTTACAATTTTTCTAGTCTTTCCTTTACTTCATAACTTTTTCAATTTCTCAAACCTTTTTTTTTTATTTTTCCTTCCTTCTTGTTCCTTTTTTTTCCATCATTAGGTTAACTATCTTTGTTCCAATTCAACTTAGGATCTATTACTTTAATACTAAACATAAGATTAATCAATATAAAATTTAAAATTGTTTTTCGTCTTTTCTCCTTGTTCTCAAGTCCTCTCCACACCCTGCCTCTTCTTTTTAAGCCCAATTCTGTATCCACTATCCCATTCCTTCACTTTCCTCTTCCTGATGATGGATCACTGAGTGTGATCCAAAACGTCCATCAGAAAAACATACACAGCAAATCCAGAAGCAACTCTATTACTTCTAACCCTGTTAAGCTTTCTGTATGGTTGGTTTGTTTTGCAAAACAATCATATGTCTTAAAATATCTATACCAACACAGCTATCACATGATTTTCATTTTATTGCTCCATTTTACCCTTCTAAAAAAGGCTGCATTCTGGTCATATTTCATCTATTATCAATGGAAAGAAATAATATAGCACAATTTTGTGTCATCTCTAGGTGCCATAAGACCACAGTTGTAACCTGGGATAATTATTTTATTTTTGCCTTACCAATCCACCACTATCATAAGTAAGCTTCAGCCTCAGAAAGGTGCTCAAGAGTGCACACTATTTGTATCATAGAAGAGTATTGTATGTTGTTAGCTATAGCTATGATTTATATGATCGTGACATTAAAAAATTAGCAGACAACCATTGATTGTATCCATCCTGCTCTGTCCCTTACTGCAGTTCCAAAAGTTGCTGAGATACCCAAATTATTTGCTCTCTCAGAGTCAAGTGATTTTGCAAAGAAAGAACATTCATATGCAAAATGTAATAATTAGTGTGAAAAACTTGGTGTTTCCTTCTGCAGTATTAGAAAAAATGCCATTAGATCCATGCAGTATGACAACTATTGGCATTTTGGCCAATCTCAGCTGCATAACATGGGAGAAGAAGCCAACTGCAGCTTCTGACAGATGTGGGGTATTATGTTGTCTATCTACCTTTTTGCCAATATTCCTTAGTCACTTAAGCAAAAGGCATACTTTGAAACTACAAAAGAGAGACGAGATAGTTCATACAAGGCTTTGGCAAAATAATTATACTTCAACCAGCATGGACTAGCAACAAAGAAGCTGCAGATTAGAGAGATTTAACTTGATGGAAAGAAATTGAATACGGGAAGTTTCACTGAGGTAGAGATTTTCTAAAATTCTATATATTGGATCCCTTATATGTGCAATCTTGTTGCTGAATAAAACTTTTCCAGTATCGACAAGGCTCTTGAAAGCATTCAGACATTTGCTGTAAAGGGGGTAAACAAGCTTTCTGATTTTGTTGAAGTCAATCTGGCACCAAGAGGTAGAATTATTGATTTATAAAGCAAACATGATCCTCTAAAAATTGGTGATGTGGTGGTAGGTTGTGGATTTGGAGTGCCAATATTCATATCGTTTTGATACTTAATCTGCATCACTCTACTCAAATGGATATTTCCTTGATGTAGAGCTTGGTTTATGGGCGAATGGAATCTGAATACTACTTTGAAATGATTTTGATTAAAGATACAATTATCAGAAGGTGCTAAACATCAATAAGGAATTTAATAGCTATAACTCCCTCTGGGTATTCATATCTACATCTCACAATGTGTATTGAAGGATCCTGTAAAAGTATTGTAAGCAGTAGGTAAGGCAAGCTGCAACAGAGGTGGATGACATAGCTAGTGACAGAAATACCACATCCATGGTCTTGCACAAGATTTGACGAAGGTATAAAGGTACTTTTGTCAGTATCTAGCTTTAGCTTTTTGCATTTCTTACAAGCAACTGCTTGTTTCTGAAATTTCTTAGTGGCCTTAATAGGATGGTTGATAAAAGAAAAGAGGATAAATAACCTTACAATGAAGGAAGAAACTTGAGTCATTGTATTACAAGTAATGCTTTTAAAGCAAAATATGAAGTTCTGTGTCTGAATTTTGCAAATAACTGTCAGGCTGCTCAGACCACTAGCATCCAGGTTGTGGCAAGAGCAAATCCCATAAAAGTTGCTGGGAATACTGACAAGACATTAAAAGCATTGGTTTGATCTGCAAAAACCTCTCGACACTCTTGCAATAGAAATTCTCTGACAATTAGTGTGAGGTGCATTATCACCTATTTTCTGTGAAGAGGTACTTGATTGCTTAATTATCTTTTAAATCATGGATTTTCTGCAAGCACTGGACTGTGGAGAATGCATCATTGGCCTTGCTACATTTCCGGTACTCCTCGATTCACTATACCTTTAATGCCTAATATTTCCTTGTGCAATTTCAAGGTAATACTGTTTTATTTGTAGTTCTTGTGAGACTCGATTATAATGATCTGTTTGCCTTGGGTTTCTATAAGGAAAGTAGTATTTCATGTCATTGTTATATTTATGTGTTTTATTCTACACATGTCAACTCCTTCAATTTGCTGATATGCTATGCTGTAGGTTGAAAACAATGATTCTTCAGTTGTGGCTGCAGTGATTTCAGGGAGCAACTAACATATAGGGAAAATGATAGCAGACTATGAATAAAGTTGGAAGGAGAGGATCCAACCATTTATGGTGTAATGCTGATGGGAAACACCTGTGGAGGCATAACCCGGGTTCATATTCCCTTCACTGCTGAAGCTTGCCCATAGCTTTGATCCTTGAATAGAGGCAATGTTGAGGCATCATGATTATGATATATACTCGAGCTTGACCTGGATTTAAAAGTCACCCAAGATTTACCGGGTGACAAAGGAAAAATCATTTCGGGAAAGGATATTCATAAAATAACTGAACAACAAATTAGGCAAAGTCGAGAGTCAGAAAACTCACGTTAAGTTTTCACGAGTCAGTTGATGAGAACCAAACGGCCAAAACAATGAAAGGAACAATTGCATTTCAAAAATATCAAACAAAATGCAATTATCAAGATGTAGGTCAGGCCATGGGAGTCTATTCCAGTAGATAAAAGTAAATTTATGGTAGATGGGTTTTCTAACTTATACTTAAAAATGCAGTGTGGCCCTCATGCCCTTCAAGACTATATGAATACAGTATGTCAAGTAAAAAATTTAAAGCTAAATAATCAAATTCAATAACTGCTCACCTGGTGAAAATATGGAGAAGAAAGTGCATGTCCGCCTCTGAGCAAAAGTACGCCCCAACATTGTTTTTCTCCTTTCCCCTCCTCTTTTCCTGTATTTTGTTCTGTTTTGCTAGTTCTGTTGAATCAAAGAATTCGGCATGGTTTATGGCCACATTTTGTTTGCCAGGGTTTCCGACAAAGAATCCCAAACCAACAAAGCACAAATCTAGCATATTGCTTGTTCATACCTTGAAATCTTGTACAATCTCTCGAACCAACCTCTGGAAAGGCAAATTTCTAATCACAAGCTCAACGCTCTTCTGGTACTTACGAATTTCACTGAAGCACGACAAAAATAAACAGATTATCAACTTCATAACCACAGGCATATGATCTTCACAGTCCATAATATTATCGTGCATAATGTCTGGTTTTGAAGAAAAAAACTTACACGGGCAAAACCAGAAACTATGCACAATAACTTCTTAACTCTCAGCAGTCCAAGTGAAAAACTCCAAATTACGAGATTAAATTCATATTTAGGTTTCCTAGGTTTCCAACGGTTCAAGATATCTCTTCGTGAAAAAATAAATAGGGATGTAAAACTAAGTATTACAATAATATCATATATGAAAACAACCATAGATAAAACCCCAGATCCAATGCCTTCAATTAACAGATAATAGAACTGTTTTAGAATGAAATAAAACACAGCAAAAAATGAACTGGCCGCGTACATATTCCCCCGCAAAAAAAAAACTCATTGAAACCATGGCAAGTGACTTACCTCGAGATTCTGCACAAATTGTGTCATGCTGTCAACCATACCGATGAGTAAAAATGGACACAATGTCTAGGAAAATTTTATAAAAATGAAACGAACTAAAACCAATCTCCCTACAGCGGCTGCTTCAATCTATTCTAAAAGAAAAATAGATCATAAAATATCGGGGTTTTAGAGGTAGTACATTCTTAAGCTCGAGACAAGATTTTTCCAGCTTCTAAACGAAAAACACTAGTCGCCAGTCAAAATTTGTTTTCAGGCGTGAGGCGAGGGATGTTTCACTTGCCTGAAAATTGTCTCGAAAATCCAATGGCCGAAAGAAGATCGTATACCGGCCTAAAAAGACTTATTTGAAATGTAGCTCGTCTGAAGATTGTTAATGCATGATGGTTGGCATAGTTGTTGAAGTGTTCTTTTCTATGAAGTATTCGGTTGCTTCCTAGGTGCAAAGATAGCCCCCTGAAAAGTAGAGAAGAAAAATCAAACACCTGCATAAAAGTTATCAAAAGTTGGGAAGATAGCCGAAAAATCAAACACCTGCATAAAAGTTATCAAAAGTTGGGAAGATAGCCTATCTTTGTATCTAGGAAACAACTGAATACTTTATAGCAAAGAACACTTAAATATAAAGGTAGAAAATTTATTCCCTTGTATTATAGCCCCAAAACAAAAGTTGTGGGGATCTTTAAGAAAAACTCTTGTTTTGTAAGCCCCCTTTGTAAAGCTGGGAAGAAAAATCAAATACCTACATTGCAAAATAATATGAAATTTCAATGGTTTATAAATACAAATAATCATAGCAACCACAACACTATATTGCAAGTTATAAATTAAGCATACATCACGAATGTAAGTCAATTTTTTAGGATGAATCTATTAGGTGGTGTATTTATGAAATTTTGTTGAGGTGAGTGATTTATCACTTTTTATTTTGAATTTAAGAAAGTAATGTTCATTGTTAGTTTGCATATATTCAAATTTCAAATGATATCTAATGTTGCGACATTCATTATATTTTCAAATCTTTAGATGAATTCTAGAAATTATATATTTACATTTTAAAGATGTTTCTTCTAATATTTTATTTTTAAAGTATGGTTATGCATATACCTAGGAAATAGTTGCCTCATATCCAAACCTATTGGAGACGTGATGAAGGTTTACTAAAATGTTTCGTTTTCTTGTAGAGTTGTGAAAGAGAGCAAAAGGAATGCAAACTCTTTTTAATAATTGCATTGAATGCCTAAATATTACCTAAGACTTGGAGCATCAAATGAAATAGAGGACAGGTGCAAAGAATTAGAAGAGTGAGAAGCTCATATTGACTTTAGAAAGAAAAAGATGTAGGAGAAAAAAAGGTTTGTGTGAAACAATTATGTTGCATCTACTATCTCTAATATTTCAACTGACTAATAGTATTGTTATGGAAGGTGAATGAGCTCTACTAGGGTTTCTTGTGTCTATGCCAATTCTTGGCCCCTCTTGCATCATATTGTGCTTTAGGCGCAATATTTTCTCATTTACTGTGTGTACGACCGCATTTACTACGATTTTGTTGGTTTTATTATGCCTTCAATTAACTCTAACACAATAGTTCTTGTCGGTGTTGGCAGTTCGACGGCTTTGTTCAATGGCTCCTCCTCTAAACAAGCATCCCCGAAAATTCATTCTGAAAGTGTTCCACAAGGTAAGTCTTTTGATTCCCCAATTGATGTGGTGTTACCCATGCTAGATTTTGATTCTACATGTCAATGGTTAGAGTAGCATACTCTTGTTGGTTATTTTGTTAATACTCCCCTTGAAAGTGTGCTTAAAGAGTGGGTTCAAAAGGCATGGGTCCCTCATGGGGTCCACCTTGATATGGTCTAAAATTTGACTAAAGGCTTTTTTATTTTTTGCTTTGCGGAGGTCAATCATGTTTAGGCAATCCTAAACCATGGTCCTTGGTATGTTCAGTCCTCTTTGTTGATTTTCTAACCGTGGACTTGGGACTTCGTTGTATCAAATGACACCAAATTATGGGTTCCAGTCTAGATTGAGTTTCCTGGTTTGTCATTTCCCTATGTGCATTTTTTGCAACATATTGCCTCCTCTCTCGGAAGGGTTATTTGTGTTGAACCGGATAGGTTCTTTCAAACTCACCCTCAAAAGTGAGTCTGTGTCGAAGTAGACCTTTCATAGGATTTGAAAGAGTCCATTGATATTCAAATCGATTCTTTTCAATATACCCAGAAGGTCACTTATTTTAATCTAACAAATACTTGTTATAGGTGTCAGTCTGCTAACCACAAGATTAAGGATTTCCCTCTAGTAGTTCCCTATACTCTATCGTCACCATGGGATGCTGATAAGCCCCGTTAGGTGGAAAGTGTTGCTGCTAAACCAAAGGAAAAGTGGACAACGATTACCAACTAGAAAAATAAATCTAATAGCTTTGGGATGGTTTCCAAAACCCTCGAGTCGGTAAAAAAAGTTTCAAACCCTTTTGCAAAGGGGAGGAAGCCTAGATGGGTTCTAATAGCACTTCAGTGCCAAGGCCTAAGGCTATGCCCCAACTTGCCTCGGTTATGATAGCAAAGTCGATTGAGTCTCCTCTTGTGTCGAAAGTTCACAAGAGGTCTCAAAGTCCTTCTCGACCTTTGGAAGAAGGAGAATATGTTTAGGAGAAACAGAGACATTCATTTTCAACTATTCAAATTGGTTTAGTCCCACCAGAACTTTTACAAAATCACTTCTCACTTTGGACGAGCCAGACTCCAATGAAATGGAGGAGTTTCATTCATGAATTTCCTCTCATGGAATGTTCAAGGTCTGACAGATCTCTCTAGGAAGTATTTTGTTAGGGATACTCTTCAGAAATATGTTGGTATTGATGTTTTATGTCTTCAAGAAGTGAAAGTTGCTAGTTTTTTGCTTTCTTAAGCTTGTCATTCCATTTGGCTAGCTAGTAAAATGTATTCTACTGAACATGAGGCTGGACTTGGTGAAGCGGTCACCCTTTTGTCCCCATGGTGGTATGCTTGTGTGGTTGATCATGGGTTTGACCCTACACATTGTCTTGTCTAGATACTTCTTAACGTTGATAATCATTCCTTTGTGATTATTAATGTTTATGCCTCAAATGATATTGTTGAAAGATTTATTCTCTGGCGTTGTATTGTTGATTCACTGCCAGTTACTACTTTAGCTGCTTTGTGGGGATTTCAATATGGTTGAGGTGGCGTATGACAAGGATGGTATTTTCCATTTCGATGGGCAGCTAGCGAAAGAGAGGCATGGAACTACATGCACAATAAATTGGGTCTTTTTGACCCTAATATTGACCATCGCCACTCTCATTCTCTATGGCACACTTGGTGCAATTATTGAGCTAGATCTGACAAGATATTTAAACACTTTCATCATGCTATGATCTTGACTCAATATTTTTTCTCTTTTTCCAACTCTTCACCATTTTCGATAAGGTCATTAGTGGATGTGACATTGTTAGACCATTTTCCCATTACATTTTGCATTGAATGGGAATTAAAGCAACCTCATGCTAGCAGGACCTAGTTATTTTTGAACACTTCCTTGCTAAGTCATCAACCCACATTGGCCCACATCAGCACTGTTTGGAATTTGGAGTGGAGGCTACCTCACAATACAAGTTGGATTGCTTGGTGGAATGATGTTGTCACTCGCACTATGTGATTTTTTTACATTTATGGGTGCCAACTAGCCTTCTTTCGCAAACGGTCCTATGAAGCGACAATGTCTGACCTTTGTGCTACCACCCGAGGCCTTTGCGGCTAACCCCTTTTCCCCTTCTCTACAAGTCAAGGTTGCATATTTAAGGCATAACAAACAAGTTGTTGATAATTATGCTGCTAGAGGAGCATAAATCAAGGCCAGACTTCACTAGCTTAAAATTAGAGATCGTTCCTCAAAAGAATTTTTCTGGCTCTTCGAGCCAGGCACTCATCTCCTGGTATCAAACGAATCAAAGAAGGCAACACTATGCTTTTTGAACCACCTAACATTATCTGGGCATTTGTTAGGCACTATGAGCAGGTGTTCACAACTCAAGAGTACACTCTGGAGCAAAATCAAGCACTTTAGGATTGTCTTGTTATTGTGCCAAATAGACTCTCCTCAACCCAGAAAGCCTTTTGTGAGCAATTGCTCTCAATTGAAGATTTTAAAGAAGTTGTCAGCACTATGGCTGATGATAAGGCCCCAAGAATCGATGGATTCCCTTGTGAATTTTACAAGGCCCTTTAGGATTGTGTTGGGAAATATCTGCATAAGGTTTACCTTGAAGCTTTTCATTCTATAACTTCAAGAAATCTTATCAACAAAGGCAATATTAAATTCATACCTAAATCTAGTGATCCCAAGGATATCTGCAACTAACAATCCATCACACTCCTCAATGGCTCTTATAAAATCATTGTCAAAGCCCTTGCCTTTAAAATTTTCCATCTTCTGCCTCAAATTGTGTGCCCAAAGAAAACTAGATTTATTATTCCAGGTTCATCTTAGACAACATTATTGTTGTTTGGGAAGGCATGGAATGGGTGAGATGCTCAAATCAAAAAGCAATCTTTTTGAAGATTGATTTCACTAAAGCTTATGATCACATTAAATGAAATTTCATACTTGTTATGCTTTATGTGTTGGGTTTTGGTTCTCAATTCATACAGGTTGTGCAAATGTTGTTTTTCAACGCCTCTGCTTGCATCACCATAAATGGTCGCCAATCCCCTTCCTTTGGTCTATTCCATTCCATTTGCCAAGGTTGCCCACTTGCCCCCTTGCTTTATGTGCTTGTTGCTGAGGGGTTTGGGTATCTATTGGTTCATGCCACTTCCCATAGGTGGGTTCATGGCATCTCTTTGCCTAATTCGCTAACCCAGCTAGTCAATGGCCACTTCACCGATGACTCCTTCCTTACCTTGCTAGAAGAGGAAAATAATGTCAAAGTTTCTCTTGATTGTCTTGAGACCTTTTATTTGGCCTTGGGTTCTACCATTCAATGGCACAAAACTTTATGTTACAGACAGTTTTCTCTTCCTAGTCCCCAATGGACTCAACATTATGGCTAGAAGTGGATTTCTCCTGTGAAATCTTTCAATTTCTAGGCATTCCTGTCACCTTTCAGGCTTCTTTCGTTGATCTCTGGCAAGCGGTGCTTTCTCAGATTGAGAAGCAACTTGCTTTCTAGATTACCAATCCGCTCTCTCTAGCTAGCAAATTCTAGATTTGCTCAAAGGTGTTAGCAACAACTCATGTGTATTATTCGTCATGTTGGGCCCCTTCCAAGGCCTCATATGTTAAGTTAAAGAAGTTGCTTCATGATTTTCTCTAGGCCTCTTCTAAGACTCATTGAGGGTTTCATCGTGTTGCCTAGGAGTTTTGTTGCCTACCTAGAGACTCTAGTGGGCTTGGCCTTCTCTCCACCCAACGGCAAGGGATTGCTCTTTGTGTCAAACATATTATCAAAGCTCTTACTGGTGATGAGGCCTGGAAAATCTTCCTCAGGCATTGTATTCAGTCTGGCTTTCCAATGCACAGGCCTTCATGAAAGGGAATTGGCTTTCAAACCCTTTTGGTTATGAGGGATCCAGTCAAAATTATGGGAATTTTTGTGGCCAAGAGCATTTGGCAAGCTTGGGAAGTTGTCAAGCCCTGGCTCTGCTGATTTGGGTCTGGATTTCGTGATGGGCTCTCGCTCAATCAGTAGAATATTTGGCGGTATCCTCTTTTTACAAGTGTTGGTCGATTGTTCGCCAAGATTCCTTGGCTTAAAGCTCTCAAGTTTCATAAGAAGGGTATTTAGACCCTTCAATATTTATTTCATAGACCCACAATGTGCATTCTTCCTTGGGAAGCTTTTCGTGTTCATTATGGTTTTCAAAACCATGACCATGAAACCTATGACAGCCTGGTGAATGCCATTCTGACTAACATGCTTCATAAGGTGGGTATTTATGCCACCAAGCCCTGGTGGAAGGACAGGAAGTGGTACCCAGACACCCTTTTCAGAAAACTACAAACCTAAGCTTGGTTATCAATGGCTTTCACCACATTTTCCTATGATTGACAATCTAAACCAGAGATGGCACTCCCAGTCTTCAGTGTTTGTTTGGCATAAAATATTTTCTACTATTTGGTATGCAACTGTTGAGCCAAAGCTCACCCACATTGCTTGGTGTATTATTTTCCAAGGCTTACCAGTGGGATCTTGATTTGTTCACTTGGGGGTCCAAGACTCTCATTGCCCTTTTTGTGGGCAGGTTGAGTATTTTAAGCACCTTTATTGGTTTTGTACCAAAGTTTAGCAATTGTGGAATTGGATTCATGACTTCTTTCAACCATTCAGGCCAAAGCCCTTTTCTTGGCATATGTTTTTGTTGGGCGACTCTCCCAGGCTCCCTGCTAAGTATACCTAGATTTGGCACACTTTTAGGGTGGAAATCCTCTTCAACATTTGGAAAGATAGAAATGCCTGCATATTTTCTCACAGTCAGATTGATAAATTTGTTTCATTATATTCTAAAGTGATTATTTTCTCTAATGTTCTTTTGTACATTCAAGTGCAAGCCAACAAGGTTGTGCTTGAATTATCTCACCTGCAAGAGCTCTTGGACCACTGGGGAAATGCCCCTTATACTATGGTGTGTGTGCCTCCCTCACCCACTTCTTCTCAGGGTTGATCGCCTTCATGAAATTGGCAGCGAAGTGGCTTTGCTAGGGATTCTCACCCCCACTCTCAAGCTCCTCCTCATTGTGGCTCTCACCCTCGTTGGCGATCACCTTCTCCTTTGTAGGCTGACCTGGGGTGGCCTTCTAGAGGGGCAATGGGGGGTGATGGTGGCGCTTTTGGGTGGCCTTCTAGTGATGCTCCTAGTGGTAGTTTTGGTTGGCCTGATACTACTAAATGGCTCCCGCGTTTGAACTTGGCTATCTCATCTTATCGAGATGATAAAGATAAAGAAAAAGATGACGACGGTTGGGTTCCCCCTGACGTCACTCTAGACCCCATTGATGTTTGGGGGAAAAACACAGATGATAAGGGCCCTCTGCTCACACTGCAATGGCCACCTGATGGCCTTTTATTTTACTATGATTGTAATGTTTCTTACTTTATGGGCCTAGCCCATGTGACTTTGAATTTCTAGGCTTAGCCCATGTGACTCTCGGGGTGTGCCTTCTTACCACCCATCTTTTTTTTTGTGAATATGTATTTCTATATTTTAATTTAATATAGATATAATGCCTATTCATAATATATATATATATATATATCAACTTTAATGGATACAGAGTGATGGAGGATTAATCATTCCCTATATGGCGCATTAAATTATTACTTCATGCTTTCTTTATGTATGTTTTTCCAAGTTTACAATAGGAAAGAGAATTTGGAAAGGACAAAAAAATTTAATCCATTATGCTTGCTTTATGTATGCATTTTCAGGTTTGCAATTGCAAAGAAGATTTCAAAGGGCCAATAAACTATAGAGGACACAAGAGGAGAAACAGAGGATGCTTATTGAAAAAAATGAAGTTGTGTCTATCTACTAGAAGACTAAATATAAGAGATTGGTTCTTTTGCTGCAAATAAATTCTTCATGCATAAATATCATCAAACATTGCTCAAGATCATGGATATCCCTAATTACACACAGAGGGACAAAAATATTTTGTTTAACTTTTACAATATCATTCTCTGCAAAAAACAAAAAAAGGATTTGTCTATCCAACTCCACCAACAGACAAAAAAGTTAGCAGATAGAGCAAAATTAGAATTTGAGACTAAATATCTTGAGGCATTGTTAGAGACAATGAAGCGAGAAAAATATGGGAGTAGTTCAGATCATTTTAAAAGATAGAAGGTTAGCATAATGATCTAAAGGACAAGAATGATGAAATGGTGTGTTTGCAAGACATGAATCAAAAATCGATGAACAAAGATGGTCGTGTGTACATTTTGAAATATGTCTAGTGCTAGAAATGAATCAAGTGATATGGAGAGAGGTAGAGAGGGATAGGTATGGGGGTAGAGATATGGAGATA